>JAIPRM010015036.1:0-10388 GCA_025469315.1 Stegophylla sp. TES_Ste_2020
AATATTATAATAAAAAATATTGACAGTCCTAAGTCTGATAAAAATGGGAAAAATTGGGAAATATTGGTTGTAATTTATAATTTCGCTAGACGCAATTTACATACATATAGAAAATTCACGGGACGCATTTTACATGTACCCAAAAAATATCCGGGCCGCAATTTACGTAACCCCAAAAAATATCCGGGACGCAATTTACATCAAAAAGGTACATTGGGACGCAACTTACAGTCAGCCCGCGGGCGGTAGTAACCGACGACGGGCCACTGCCCGTGGTCGTCGTGATAGTCGCGCGGTGATATATTTTATTGTAGTGGTGAGGTGGGGTGACGTTTTGGCGCGCAAAAAAAAATTTCCGAAGCACGGGTCGTTCACAAGTATTATTATTATCGTTTTGACCGGGTATACTATGCAAATTCAGTGGCGCAACCGAGGGGGGGGGTGTTTTGGGTCTTTGGACACCCCCCCCTTAAACCATATTTATGAAAATTTTTTCCAATAAGCATTGAAAAAAATCTTTTTAACTATACAATAATTATAACCTATATTGTTTCAGAGATAAACTTGAAACATGCTTTAAAAATTCATATTGTTGAATATGCAACGCTAAATAATTGTATTTATCTACAATTAACATTATAAAAATGTTAACTCGTAAAAAAGGCAGTTAGATTTTTTTTACTTGAAATTTTTAATTAAAAAGAATTAATTCATAAAAATAGTAAATGAATTCTAGTAAAATGTCCATTACCATTGGTTATAATTTCATATTGAAATAATTGTATAATAGAAATTTATAGGTGGACACCCCTCTTGAAAAAATCCTAGTTACGCCACTGTGCAAATTACTACTAATAAAAGTATCTCTAACGATTTCCGTCGTTCCCGCGATATTGTTAGGTAATAAACACGCGGAATATTATGAATAATTATAGTGAGGTAATTTATCGCGCATTTTCCGCGACAAACGGAAACGACCACCGTTATACACACCGAGCAGTGCTATGGACGCATTTATGTACCTTGGTACTTTAGGTGGTGACGAATTATGACCGCGGTACAAGTCCACAGGTGAATCATCTTAGCGTCTAGTGAACATTAGAATCATCGAGTGAGGGCGTTTAAAACGAATTATTTGGTCAAATATACTGTCGTTTCGAGTTTTGTTCATTATTTTTACTGTTTTGTACTTTTGTTTACCCTAAGTGATAGTTACAGTGCTAGGTTCTGGATGACGTTCGCATTTTTTTTTTTTTTTAAGTACTAATCAATTTTAACCAAGTTACATATTTGTTTTATTACGTCGCAGTGACGGATGCGGGGAAGAGTCGCTATTATTTGATAAGTTATTTCAGTTTATAAGTTAAGTATAGTTTATAATAATAATAATACTATATAGTTTATATTTTTAAGTTACTTTACTTTATTTATCTAATAAAAAAATTTTTAATGACAAAAAAAAGTACTAGAAAAATGTCCAACATTTTTTTCACATCTTTGAAATTTTCTTGGGCCAAAATGTTTCTCATATTATTGTTTATCTATGCTTCAATTTTCATAAAGTTTGGATCAAAAAATAATGGTTTCCGAGTCTTTTTTTTTTTTAATTTTTCCGAAAAAAAAAATTGAAAAATTGAGAAATTCAAAAATAACCTCTTTAAAGTACCGACTAGAGGCAAATCTTGTTTTTAAAAGTTGTTGATCGAGACTTTTTGACAAGTAGATCCATACAATATGTGCAGAATCTAAAAACATTTTGATGAAAAAAATTAATTATAAGAAAAAAATGTCCAAAACTTTTTTGCACATTTTCAAAATTTTTTCTCACTGAAATATTTCTTATATTATTTTCTACCTATATTTAAATTTTCATGAAGTTTGGATTAAAAAAAATTAGTTTTCAAATTTTTTTTTCGAAACTATAAACTATAACTAGAAACTTAAATTTATTTAAGGCAATTTTGCTTAAAAATTATAAAGTTTATTATAATAACAATAAAAAATGTATTTTTTACTCGGCTATATTTAAATTTCACTATTAAATGGGAAAAGAAAAAAAATATATTTTTTGTTCGTATTTTAAAAATTTTCTTGCTTCAAAATATTTTTCATAATATTACCTATCTAAACTTAAATTTTCATTAAGTTTTGATTAAAAAAATATATTTTTCGTGTCTTATTTGTCAAATTTTGAGATCTTTTTCCCAAATTTTAAGAAAACTTTTGAGAAATTTGAAAAATGACTACTTAAAAGTATCATCTAGAGACAAATTGTGATTCAAAATGTCACTGGTTGAAACTTTTGAACAAGCATTTTTATACAAAATTGTGTACACATAAAAAATAAAATAAAATTTTTTTAAAAAACATCATTATATAAACACTAGTTTCTTGGCTCCACTCAAAATCTTAATAACATTTAAATAGAATTTATAAATATAATGAATGTATGGCCATTGTAAATAATTGATGTAAGTACAAACAAATTCTAAAATGTTTACAAACACAAAAAAATTCCTAGCAACACATAAAATTTGGGTCTACAGCTAAATGCTATCAAATAAATTGTAGATATATAAATCTATTAAAATTAGCTACAAGTGAACGCCACTTTTTCTTCCATTCATAGACTGAAAACGTATTTACGTAACAAAACAAGCGAAGAAAAATTGAATATATTGACATTGTTAATTGTACATAAAGAAACATAAAAGTAAATTTTTCTAGAATTTTAAATATAATTCCTAAAACTTCCAGAACAATAAATAGAATAAAAAAAAAAAAAATTCTGTGGATTTTAGTGTCGTATATTTATTAAAATAAGTAAGTTATAATTATCAATAACTATTTTCAAATTTTCAAAAACATCCCCCGAAACCTTTTCCTGCGTACGTCCCTGAACTATATGGTGTTTTGCGGCTGTAAAAATGTTGAAAAGCACTGATTTAGAGGCGAATCGGAATTTAAAAAATTACTGGTTAAAACTTTTGGACAAGTATTTCTATACGAAAACGTGTACACATAATAGTTTATACAAGACAATTTTATCTAAAAAGTATATAATTAATTATTATTAAAATAGATATATATATATATATATTTTCACATATTGAACATTTTTTTCCACCAAAATATTCTTTATGTTATTGTCTATCAATATTTAAATTTGCATAAAGTCTGTGTCATAAAAAATTGTGTTAAATGCGATTTTCTCAAATTCTGGATTAAATATTGAGAATTTCGAAAAATGACCTGAGTAAAATATCATTTAGAATTTAGAGACTAATTTTGATTAAAAAAGTTAATACTCGAAATTTTTGGATGAGTTTTACTTTTTACTTTACTATAGTGTACTATAGTTTAGGTACTATATCAGAGTAACCGAAAAAAAATAATAATAAACACCATTTTAAAATCAATAGCTTCTTCGCTCCACTCAGAATCTTAAAATAAAAATTCATCACGGATTCATAAAATTTCGAACAAATTAAACACTTTGGCTAAGGATCTCCCAAATATTTATATTTTCCTCACCACTGGTAAACATTTTTGCGAGCACTCTTGCTCTAAATAGTTAATTTTTATTTGTTTACTAGTTATTAATTTAAGACTGAGCATATTATGTTTTAAATTAAGACAATTTTCTATTTTCTTCTGTGTATATGTATACATATATTAGCGTTAGTATAATAAATTAACACAAAACTAAATATTTTAGCATATTATGAACACTAATGGTTTTAATTCAGTTAATGTATTGAAAATTATTAAATAGCATACTATTATATATACTTACATCTACATGTTTTTTAGATTCTGAGATGTACATTTCCTCAGTGGGGATAGATTCTGAGGAGACATACATTTTTACAATTTTTTTTCCTTTAATAGAAACCCTTTTTTATAATAGAAATACTTATCCAAAAGTTTTACACACTAACTTCTTAGATATTTCACCCCGGTGGTATTTTAAACAGACAATATTTTCAACATTTTTAATATTTTTTCGAAAAACAAGGAAACACTACTGAAAAATTGAGTAAAAACGTCAAAATATGTTATTTCATAAAATCGATTTCAGTTATTTAACCATAACTCCAAAACTGATATGACTAAAAGCTTGAAATTTTTACCCATTATCAACAATAGATTACCACAGTCGTTAAAATTCAAAATATATCTATGTTTACTATATAGGGAGAATTTTTAGACGTTTTTCTTCCTTTTTTGGTCGTAAGAGTACAAAAATTTTGATTTTCTTTTTTTTTCGAAATATTCAAGCTTCTACAAAAACTATGTTTTCCGTACCTCATTTTTTTCATTTCACCATGATAAGATGTCTTGTGGATTCTTTTTAAACTCTTTTTTCCCCTCTAAATGACAACCCCCATTTTAACTATCAGATTTTATTTTACTAATTTTTGTGTGAATTTTGATGAATTCAAATCAAAATTCAAATAAGTAGTTTTTAAATTACTCATATTTAAATATAAAGAAAAATATTATTATCTTAATATTATCTGAGTCTTGGACCCATACTTAGTTACCAACGTATTTTGTAATTATTATGAATTTATATTTATACCAGCTGACACCTAATTAATTCGTAATTATAAAATATAATCATGTATTATTTGTACCAAAAATTATACATTTGTACTAAATACTTCTGATTAAATGTTAATTGTGTAGATTCGTATTAATTACGAATGTAGGTGTCATGAAAAAATTAGTTTTTGAAAACACAGTATTTATAGCAACCTGACATTTCAAAAAAAAAAAATATCAATATTATTGCATTTACGGCCAAAAAGAGGGCGAAGAAATCTTCCTGTTTTATAAGCCTGAAATAATCTCGAAAATCGAAAATTAACTTTTATATAATATAACCGTTTTAAATTAAAATTTGTATGAACTGGTAATTTTCAGATAAAAATCATGCTTTTTATATTGAAGCGCACATACAAATTGTATGTTTCCTATGATGGCTATCAATTGTAAGATTAACCGTTTTTCTATACATTAACTAGATAATTTATTTAATTCATATAGTTATCAAGCTAATTTAGGAATTTTATAGATTAACTATTAATTAAATAGAATAACGTATTATATATACATTAATGCTAACACATACACACATATATATATATTATATATGCAAAAATTAAATTACCTAAGTTAACCCTAGGATTGTAATGTAATAATAATTTTTCGAATTTCATTTGGCTATTATTGAGTAATATTTATATCCAAATCTATTTGCACGTGTTACATGTACTTGTATTTCTTGTTATTATAATCTGAATTCTTGAACATCAAGCATATTATATATTTACACCCTATTTGAAATTACATCCTGATCGAAACGCTTGTAATGTAAATTAATTATGTATATGTACCACCTTAGCTGTAACACGTCATAATAACATAATCTAATGATTCACATTTACCCAGTTATACTAACAGTCTTCACTTCATAATATAATTCAGTGTTTTAATACATTGGTGCTTGAAGTATATTTAAATGATATTATATCTAAATACATTTAATATTTACAGTTCAGCAAAATTATAATTAAGTAAAAAAAAAAGTGTATAATGAAAATGTAGGAAAGTAGACAGACATAATAAATTAATAACATAAGTAATAAAAATCAATAATAACATGATATTTTAATTATTCAATAAAAACATTTTATTGTAAAAAAATAAATTAATAAAATCTAAATCATTGTAATTATAAATTACATTATTAAATAAATTAAAAATAATGTATAAATATTCCTTAAAATATTAAAAGAATATGCCCTAAACAATACAACACAAGAAACATTATCCGCTGTAATACGACGACGTTACAATAATAATATTATGTATAATCCTTTTAGGGTGTGAACTGAGAATATTACTCAATAGCATTCACAAAAGCGAAATAGTCTGATCGCAGTAAAATCGTCATCATAAATTACGATACAATAACGGTTTGAAAATAATATTACAACCGGAATTAAAAGTATTTGTCATAATGTTGTGGTGATAAAAATGTATAGGTATTGTCGCACGGATTTAAAATGTCCACAGCAAATTACTAGTCGGAACGCAATTCGACCGATAAAATTGTTTTATTTTTCTAGTCCAGTTACACAAAGAAGGGAAGATAATTTTTGAATTAAACTACTCGTATATTATTATCCGATAGTTTAGGTTACTGTAAACACTAAACCACGGTTGGACGGTTCGTCACGATTGATAAATTATCAACGGGTGTTCCTCATATATACCATTGGGGAATTTATAGAAAAATCAAAAAAAAAAAAAAGAAAACATAACAACAAATAAAATAAAATAAATAAATATAATGATAAATCCCCTGTTGTTTGTTCCTCGGATAACGGTTGACAATTTACAGTTCATGGCGATATCGATTTAGAAAATAACTGATCGCATCGCTACTAATATTTATCGACTCGTTTAGGAGGGAAATACTCTTTTTTTTTTTTTTTTATTATTATAATTTTTCTATTTCATATTCTTATATCATACCTAACACGTTATATTTTATTCTTGTAGAGGAACTAAGTATTCAGTAACGACGGACACTATATTATATAAAATGTTATTTTGTCCCGTTTACGTCGTCAGTATAATAATATTTACACATCGCGGAGCCCATCCGGCCGGACGATACGAGTAGGTATACATAAATAATTTATAATTGACAAGCAGAGATTTCTGGAAAATCGGGTCGAGTGCACTTTAAGCGTTTGCAGGCGTTTCAACGGGAGACTACGGTGTACGTGCGGAATATTGTGCGCTCCGTCCCTGCGTCTTCCAGCAAACTCGCCAGCAACTCTGTTAATGAAGTGAAGAAGAGTCAGTGGGTGTGTGTAGGCGACTACGACGATTCGGAATCGCCAGACGGGTTTTGACCCAATGCCGTCTCGATCACCACCTGTTTAGCTTCTTCCCCGTTACACCTGAAACGACAACATAGCGTAAAGATTAGACGATTTTCGAAATGATAACAAAAATTAACGATACTGTTAATTATTTTAGACGTGATCATTTAACACGAGTCGGTTACGACAGTAGTTACTCTAGTTACTACGACAATCATTTTATGTACGGTTGTTTACTATAAGATTCTGAACGAAGTGAAGAAACTAGTGTTTTTACAATGATGTTTATTTTTTTTTGTTTTTCCTGTGTACAACTTTTCGTATGGAAATACTTGTCCAAAAGTTTCGATCAACGACTTTTTGAAACCGAATTTGCCTCTAGATGGTACTTTAGAGAGGTCATTTTTTGAATTTCTCAATTGTTCAATTTTTTTTTTTTTTTTTTTTTTAACTACTCAAAATTTGATAAAAGCGACTCAGAAACCATCATTTTTTGATCCGAACTATATGAAAATTTAAATATAGATAGAAAATAATTTAAGAAAAATTTTGGCGCAAGAAAATTTCGGAAATGTGAAAAAAAAATTTTGGACATTTTTCTAACATTTTTTTTTCTCATTTATTTTTTATGTTATTAACTTTCTTTGTTCAGAATCGTTTTATTGAAGAAATGATTTATCGTTTTTTTAAAATGCAATACACCCTTCAAGAGAATCCCACCCGACGTGCGAAGAACACCCATCATTCAAAGTATGTCCGGCTTTTTGTAAATGTTGTTCAATTCGCTATTCCACTGAAACTATATATTATGACACAAACGGATTCACGTGTCGACAAAATCATATACTATCTTATTAATTAAATATAGTACATACACAGCTACACAATACAAACTATTGAGTACCTTTACATTTGGGATTCGATTTCAAAATAAGAACTAAAAAAATGATAATCTAATTTGTTTATAAGTAAAACATTTTTAATTGTAATTTTATGAAAACTTTCATTCAAATTCCCTATACATAGCGCATTAAAATGGTTTTAATTCAATATTATAATGATGCAGGATTATAACTTTATTTTACCTATGCCAAAAATCATCAATGAAAAAAGTTTCTTTCAAGACCAAGTTTGAAAAATTATGTAAATACTAAATTTAAATAAATTTTACATTTCATTTTTAATTTTCGTTCAACTGTGGTAATAGTAAATTTTTAATTTAACAATCCCTTTGTTATAAGATATCTACAAGTAAAACAATGTAAAACTTGTGATACTTAATAATTTTCCCACGTCTTTCATCTTAAATAGTTTATTTTTCAATGTCATCAGATTTAAATAACTTCTGTAATAGTACAGCATAATATTATAAAAATACGGGTTTTTGTGTGTACCGAATAACTCAGTCTTAATTTGTTGTACATTACATTACTCGACTTTCAATCGTTGAAGGGTAGTTTACTTGAGCTGTATATTAGTAAGACAAGAAATGTTTCAACCCCTTTCAAGTAAATCTCAAACTTAATTACACACCTTATTTTTGATTAGTAAAAGTTAAATTACGTAATTAATCTTGACTCGCAAACATTCACGCCCTTCTAGGAAGCAACAGTACCTATAGACGGATTCTGACAAAAAAGTAAGGTTATAACATTTACCTTATACTCGTAGTGTTATAATTCACTGCACAACTTAGGAATTTCTATAGGGACGTATTTTTTTTTTTTGGAACACAACCATTCTAGTAAATGAAAAGTTCAAATTCTACAGTAAGTACATAATAACAAAAAAATTAAATAAAAATCAAATTTCAAAAATTTACAAAAATAATAATAATGTGTAAGTAGCATTAAATGTCTTTGACGGCAAATTAAGTCGTGTACAATGGATAATATCAGAATAACCTGGGTTCATTTCATTATTCGTGAAAATGATTAACTTTGCTGTACTTTGAAGTTTGAAGTTCTTATGATTAAAAATTGGCAATAATGATTTTAACAAAAAAGTAAATATAAGTTGACTCATATATAAGTAAACTAGTATCCAATTTTCCGCCCCAAAAAAACAATAAATTACGTAATAATTAGAAAGAAAAATCTGTTATTATTTGGATTAACTGTCATTTGAACCGTAAAATTCTAAAGGATTCTTTAGAGAAAAGAAAATATTGAGCGTATTTGAAACTTCAAAAATTATTACATTTTAATGAAAAGAAAAAAATGATTATTTTACGTAAAAATTACCAGTTTTATACAAATTTTAACTTTAAATGATTATAAAAACTAAAGTAGACTAAAGTAGGATTTTCGATATTTTTCAAATTAATTAGATATATATTTCAATGAGTTTGTGTTAAATTTTCAGCCAATAATATGAGAAATTTAATATTTTATTGTATAAAACCTTACAAGACACAAAGTAATACCAAGATGCAATGTTTATGTCAAAATCAGGACGGATATAACGGCGGCTATAAGACCCCTGCTTTAATACTCAAAAAAAAATTCAAATATATCTACTTATCCTGTATATAATTTAAATTTCAAATAAGCAATATTACATTGTTTATTAGGTAACTATCTATTTTTTTAAAGAAACATGACAGTATAGAAATTTAGTGTTAAATACTATAATAATTTATGACTGTGTGAATTCATACTTCAGTTTATGGCCGATGGTTATAATCTGTAGTTTTTTACGATAATGTTTTTTTTTTTTTTTTTAAACTATTTTTCTCCTTGAAAACATATTAGGATAAGTCCGTTTGGCAAATGTTTTTCGTATAAAATACTGATAGGTGAATACGATATTTTAACGCAGTTTTTGACATTCTCACAAGTTTTTTTAAAAATATGCCATTTTATAGCATTTTTTTTTTTTTTTTTTGTCACAGAGTCATAACTTCAAAACTTGTAGTACCTAGAAAGTAACCTAGAAAGTAGAAACTCGAGATATTCATAATGTCAACAAAACAATAGCAATGTAATATATTTTACCACTTTTGGGACAAAAAAGAGTATTTTGGAAATATATTTTTTCTTTCTAATCGAAATTTAAGTTTTTGATTTCATGGGCTGATAATTTAATACATATTTTCATATGTATTTCTAACGGCCGTGGAACAATCCAAAAAAACCGGACATACTTCGCACGATGGGTGTACTTCGCACGACGGGTGGTATTCTCTTGACGGGCGTATTAAATTTTAAAGAAACAATAAATCATTTCTTCAATAAAACGATTCTGAACGAAGGAAGTTAATAATAAAAAAAAAAATTTTCAAAAAATGTCCAACATATTTTTTCACATTTTCAAAATTTTCTTGCGCCAACATCTTTTTTATAGGATTTTCTATCTATGTTTAAATTTTCATAAAATTTGGATGAAAAAATGAAGGTTTCCGAGTCGTTTTTGTCAAATTTTGGGTAGTTTTTTCCAAAAAAAAAATTGAAGAATTGAGAAATTCAAAAAATGACCTCTTTAAAG
>JAIPRM010015037.1:0-10387 GCA_025469315.1 Stegophylla sp. TES_Ste_2020
CCTTCGTTTAGAAACGTTTTACCGAAGAAATGATTTATCGTTTCTTTCAAATTTAATACGCCCGTCAAGAGAATAACACCCGTCGTGCGAAGTACACCCATCGTGCGAAGTATGTCCGGCTTTTTAAAATCCAATTATTCTATTGATAAGTGCAGTTTTTGGTTGGCACCAATCGTACTCGGCTTTAAAAAATACAAAAGATTGTGAAAAAAAAAAATTGCCAACATTTCAGATGTTTCTCGTAAACTAAAAATATACCATACTATTATTTGTCCATACTTTTCACCACATTTTTCGCAATCAAACCTTTATAAAATGTTTGACTATTCGTTTGTAAAATATTTTATTATATAATATATTAAATTTTCAAGTCGTAATTTCGAGAATTAAAAATTTTATTACAAAAAACCAGAAGAAATTTCCATTATTTTCAAAATGCTATACTTAACATTCGAAATGTATCAAAAGTTTTTGACATTTTTATGAAATAAACTATTCAAGTGACAATTTTTAGCAGACGGTGAAAGTTTAAAGTTTCTAGCTACATTATTTTTAAAGTTTTGGCAAAAAAACAAATTTCAATTTTATGAAAACTCCGGCAATAGTGTATTTTACTGTTTATTTATTTATTGTATCACAGATGAAGATAAATAATTAAATAAATATTAAAATGAAGATAAAAGTAAAATATAAGAATTTCAAAGTGAACGAATCATTTTTTAAACTAGAGTCATTACGCATTACTAGACCACACATGAAGAGAAGAGCTTTGTTTTTAATGGAGTTAATATGAAAATTTAATAGTAGTTTTAAATAAAAAAAAATAAAAAATCCCAAGTTCTTTAACCAAAGAGCTACGAAGTAATAAATTGTTAGAGATTTTTTTTTTTTTTTATGATAATTAAATTAATCCATGTTTAGTGATTGAAGTTATATCATATAAAAAAAAAAAAAAAAAACTATTAATATCACTTTTGGATTCGGATAATGATTTAACTGATTTTTTAACATTTTAGCATCGTCTGCAAATAAAGACTTATTAGAGCAGTGATAATCTAACCTAACCTTCTTTTACTCAATGCCCCCTTTGACTCCCAAAAATCTCACACCGCCCCCTCATATCAATTTTTGATAAGCTAATATTACCTTATTTTTCTTTTGCGTTATCATGGTCATAAATTACTTAATAGACTTTCAAAAAAAAAAAAAAAAAAACAGATAAATCTTGTTTAATTTTTTTCATAAAAAAATAAACATATTTAACACGACTAAATAATGTTTACTTATAAATTAAAATATCTACTAAATATATTATTATCCTGACTTCGTTTGTATAAAATAATTGTATTAAAAACATTCATGGACTAATGAGAACGCCTTGAAGTTGAAGTTTTCTACTAATAAAATTATTCCTCTTGGTTTAATGGATCCTTCAGTAAAACGCCTAAGAGGGGGTGGTTGCGCCCACGTTGGTTCCCAACTGTATTAGAGTGTAATAATTGATTGATTGAATATGAGATATTATTGGTAGGTAAATACCAAAAATAAGAAATGAGAAAGGTGGTTTTACCTAGAGGAAGAACACCAATAATAATTGTTATTATTGGCGCAGTGTACTGCATTTCTATGCATAGAAAATTGCCTAGAAAATCACTCACCGCCTTTGAAGTCGATGTATAGTCCTTGTTCCTTGGTCCTTGATTTTACGTGTTGTCGTACAGCGTCATGTGCTAATAATTGTTAGGTTAGGTAGGTTTTAAAAATAAGACATAAATATTAAAATATATATATAAGTTTTTAATAATATATAATTTTTTTTTTGTATCGATCCAAAAAAAGGTATTTATATTTGAATCGGTTTTTGAATCATAAATACACACGAAAGAAATTAAAAAAAAAATAAACACACCAAATTTGCTTTATACCAAAATGTTTTAGACTCTGTTTTTAAGTATCTATATATAATTCAAAGGCCTATTTATAGGAATATAAAATGTTTAAAGTGTAAAAAATAAAAAATAATATTTTGTATTATAATTTTAAATAGAAAATCACAAGAAAAAGAAACTGAAACTTCCCTTCTTTCCTCACTAACATGGTTTTAAAAAATAACTTAATTTGGAAATATTCAATTGAATGCATACAAAAAAAAACTACTTTCGTTTTCAACTTAAAATATAAATCATTTAATACAAAAAAAAAAAAAAATATTTAACTTACACCAGTTAAAGTATAAATTTTTCACAATGTCTGTCGTTTTTTCTAAAAAAAAAAAAAATGTTGACTCAGTTTACAAACAGCTAACTTTTTTTTCATACATAATTAAATTAATATTATTAATATTTGTATTTACACATTACAGACGTTCTAATAAGTGGTTTATTAATATTAAAATATTATGTTCGTTCCCTACTTACCTCCCAAATGTGCACCATTTATTTCTGCTATTGAAACATTATAATAACAAGTTCGCAGTATATTAATTATTGACAATAGACTTTAAATAAAATCAAATCAAATATAAGTATTACCTGCGTTCATCAAAATGTTAAGAAGGGAATTTAAAATTTAGTATTTATTCGAGAAAATAGGATGAAATGGCAAGTATTAAGACTATTTATTCCAAAGTTAATTAAGGACAACAACTGCGGACAGTCAATTAACGCCAGTCAATAGTTTTTTGTTGATAGAATGAGTAGTAAACGACGTTCTTATAATGAAATAAGGTTAAGGATGTACAGACTATGACAGGATGTCTAAAAATATTAAATTTAAAACAAATAAATCTTAAAAAATTATTTTGGACTGATTCTGGCATTTTGTGTTTTGTTTTAGTGTATCATTTAACTAGACTAAATAGACAGTATATTAGTGGTAATTATTCTAGGTTAGAGCGGACCAAAGAGAAGTGTAAAGTAGTTTTATAGAGGAATAGGATCTGAAAAAGAACTAAAAAATATACGTTTAATGAAATCTAAATTTAGCATAGCTTTATTTTTTATCGTTTCGGAGTGAAAAGAAAAATTTAATTTGGTGTCAATGATTTCTATTGAAGTATTTGTCGTATTTTTCATTCGCAGTGCTACCAACATACGTAAACAACATATTCTTTATATTAAAAAACCAGTACTCGTTTATTAATATTTTTACTTACTTTTACATTCTGGAAATCAATTTGATTTGACATTAAATTAATGTTAAGGATGATTTGAAATAAAAAAAAATGAACAGGGATTTTAATTTTCAATAAGTACTTATTAAACTGTATAAGGTTTGTAAAAACTGTAGAAGGTTTGTAAATCTGTATAAGGTTTGTAAAAACTGTATAAGGTTTGTAATCATGCTCAAAATAAAGATAAAAATTGTCATCTAAAGATCTTGATATAAGTAGTAGCCCGAGAAAATTTGAATGGAGTTGATATTACTGATTGTTAAAATATGTAAAATGGTTCTCGAATAAGAGAAAAACATTTTAAATCGATGACCTAATATGTTTAGTGTTTTTTACTTTTTTAATTTCTATTCTATGGTAATTGGTGTCTTATTAATATTATATCTCGCTCGAGTGAGTAAACTGTTATTTATAATTTCATTTTTTTTTCTCTCATTTATTGATAAAAATATATTAAATACTACTAACGTATGAATATAATATTTCTGTTGTACTGTTATGACATAAGCAGATAATTATGAAAAACATGTTAAAGTTAATACCTAAGAATTCATATTGCATTGGTGTGTTGTATATATATTCATAAATAATATACTCGTTTTGAGTTTTTTAAAATTCAGTAGGTTATGTTAAATGTAAGTGAAGAATACCCATAGTACGAAGTATATTGGGATATATTTTAGAAACAAATGTTTTCGTATGATCCTTATATGATTTTAAGTTGTTGATAAAAAAGTATCTAAAATAAAATAAAAACCCCCGAGTAGTTCAAATTTGAATGCATATATTTATGTAAAAAAAAAAAAATAATAATAATAATGAAACTTTGAAATAAATTACTTATATTTAAAAATGCATGTCAATAAGACAAAATTATTCATTTGAATACATATTATACTTAACACAATATATATATAATAAGAAAAAATTAAGAATTTAAGAGTAAATTTTGGATAATTTATGCACCGACGACGATACCGATATTACGTGAATACAAATAAGAATACCAGTAAATAAGTAAATGTAGTTAGAGAGTACAATTTATCATAATAAGAATACTTTCTTCACGATTAAAATAGTGACGTATAAATAAAAATATAACCTTAGTTATTCCCATATTTTTTTTTTTTTTATAAAATGAGTTTGTACTAACAGATATGAACATTTTTATGCTGGGGGGCAGTGGTCGAAGTGAGGTGGGATACGGGGGGGATGCACTCCCATTACTTCTTTTCGTCAGCATTTTCCATTCCTCCACTTATTTTGAGTAACATTATTCATCCCTCTTGGATTTTGAAAAATTAATCGATTTTTACTATAAACACAATACACGTTACAACATTTTTCATTAAAAAATATCTTTGAATATCTTTTTTTTTTCCATAAAAAATAAAATACGTACTTTATCGGAATAATTGAATTAAAAAATCATTAAAGCAAATCTATAAAGCATTTTCTACATAAATGGTGGAAAGACAGTTGAAGGATTTTAAGAATATTTAGATTGTAGATTAAACAGATTATATCAAAAGAATCCGGCTGTGAATAATTTTGTTCTTACATTATTGTTAACTAAGAGAAACTTGAACATGCTTTCACAACGCTCTTAGTACGATTTAATTTCAATGTCTCAAACGATCTGTATAAATATAAATATGTTGGTCTACCTTACAGTAAATCCAAAGAAAATTTTATTTTATTTAGTGTTATTCTCATCAATTGTGTAATTTGATAGTTGAGATAGTTCATAAGTGTGTTCACATTTTTATTTTATTCGTTAGGTCAGCACGAACAAAAATATTTAAAATAATTTGGTCAGTAACCTTGTGTTGAGCATGTAATTTCTTCAAAGATTTAAAAAGAGACTTATTTTTAGACTATATTTTTCATTGTGTTTTTTTCGTTTTGAAGATTATTAAATTAGAATTATACCATAGAAATTGAGTGTTTTAAATGGATTACTAACCTAACCTATAATATTATATTAAAATTTTTTAAAGCTTCCATTTTTTTTTTTTTTTTATAAACACAAAATTTAAGAATCAACAGTGTTAGTTTCATCCCCCCCCATTTATTTTTATTCACCTCGAACATTGCACGGAGGGAAGGAAAAAATAATACTTCCCTAGTACAGAAATTCGGAAGAATACATCTCTGGTGTAAAGTGAAATAAACAAAGTTAATTTTATGTTAATATGATTCTTTTCCGGCGCGAAAAAATAAAAAGTATCGTTGTGAATCGATTAATTTTTTTTCACCCGCGCATTATTTATCCTCTGTTCACGTCATAATGATTTTATATATTATGGACTCGTGAAATATACACTTTCAAATTATCGGTACGAAGACATTATTTTTGGTGGTCTAAATATTTTTACATAGGTGATCAATAGGGCCCGGATTCCAATGCAAAATGCATATTTATTTTGGCGATCTTAGGCGATGCTTTCCAAGTACCTACATAATTTGTTTTTCGTGTAACAAAGAACTCATTAAAGTGAAACTTTTATTTTGCATTTTTCGGTCATTTTATTCATTTAAAGGCATATTTCAACAATGTAATTACAATACTGTACATAATACGAATCAATGATTAAAATTTAACTTATTCAAAATATTTTATATTATGTTTTTTGGGTTTTTCCCTAAAAATATCTAGAAATCTTTCTATAATTGCGATGATGTCTGTATTTTATCTTTACTTATGGATGCCTAGACTTGGCAGATGAAAAATAAGAAAACCAATTAAAATATAAAAACACAGAAGGACCGTTTTACGAGTATTTTCATGGTAAAATGTATTTTTTAAGGGCATTTTTGGCTGTTTTTTTGAGCATTTTTCGATGATTTTTAGTGCATTTAAATCCGGGCCTTAGTGATCAACAAGTACATATTATATAAATTGAAAAATAATCTAACAAAATGAAAATATTGTCTTCTTTATTCATATACTTAAGTGTCATTATATTGCTTACTTACCTTCCAACGCTACGCCTAAGTATAATTTATTACAATATATAATTATATTTTGCTTTTTAACATTTTCATTAATTTTCAATTAACCATTTACATAAGTAAGTATTATTTTTTATTTTTATCGTAAAATTCAAATTGTATTAGTGTATGCATATTCGGTATTACGTTACCTACGCAATATTTCAAATAATTTTAAATAGTATTTTATGTATTTCGTATGACACATTGACACGTGCATCTACTCTATATTATTAATTACACCTGTGCAGAATATACGCATCGCCAAATGGTCGGGAACACCAAATGGTCGGGAAAACCGGGTATGCGATAAGTGAATCATTACGGGCTTCTAGAATGTTCTATCGAAGATACCCCACTCCCCGCACCACCTACTGCCTTTTATCGTGCGTCGCACTGGACGGTACGATTGATATTATAACGTGTACCAGTCGTCTCCATAAGGTCGCTCCGGTAGGCGCGTTTAAAGACGGATCGCCTGCCGTAGCATCGTGTCGCCCCGTTGTCGTGTGTGTCGACTCCTTAAAGTCGCCGTCGTCGTGTGTGTCGACCGACGTGCTCTTCGCACATTTTGTGAACGTGCTGGTGTCATATTCGTGCATCGTAGTGTGTACCTGTCGGATTCGGCCTGTTGCCATTGTCGCGGGTATACGATTCCGGTCCTGTTGGGTGTCATCGGAAAAGGCCGTGCGTTGTCGGGCGGAGTGTACCGTGGTGACACTGCAGACGTCACCTACATCATCTGTCGTCGTGGACCAGTGGTGCAGTCTCATATTATTATTGTATGTATTTATTGTTGTAATAACGTTAGTTATATTAGTTGTGTTATTAAGGTTTAGTTAATGGGCGCCCTTTCATTTTATGTTGTACTATTATTTATACAGACTATTTATTGTTCATCTATTATTTATTATTTATATTGATTATTTTTTTGTTAATTATACGGCGGTGTTTATCGGCCCGTCATTAGACATAACTGAACTGTCGTTATTTATATCACGGGACTTAAGTTGGTCACCTTACCTGAAATCGGCTAGGTATTTAAGGAACCTCAAGGGGCAGACAAGTAGAGGCAGAATTGCCTAGTGAGAAGAGGTAGTCTGCATGGTTATTACCCCTCTTTTTACATTGGTAGCAAGGCGTGGTTTATGGTGGTTCCTTATTTATTACAGTGCTTATAATTTATGTAGAATCTCGTGCACAGTTCGTTATATTCAGTTATTTATTTATTTATTTTTTCCTTTCTATATTTTTCAACGGAATTTTTGTTGGTTAATTTTCATTTTTGTTCACGTAAATCTATCACCATAATGTCGAGCGATGAAGAAACGCGGGCTAATCGGCACAAACGACGATGTGAAATCAAATGCATGAACTATGTGAATAAAATACGCGCAGTTCACAATCTGGCAGTCCGTAATGCAGATGATCCCACTTTAGTGCCACAACTATTAGTTTTGGTCGGAACCCTGGATCAGCTGCTGTCGGCATTTAATAATGAAGACGAAGCGTTGTTAAATCAATTATTAGACATGGAACTGGATAGTGAATATCCTGAAAGGGAGTGCGTCGAGATGCTCGAGCTGGCTTCTTTCGCGCAAGCGACCGCCACTCGATTAATGCAATTTTGTCCAAATCAACCAGTATTGTCTGTTCACAGTGGATCGCAGGTGTCGTTAAATGATGCTGTCGCGATCGATCCACCGTCAGACGATCATACACTCAATGATGCGGGGGCTGTAGGTGGTAGTCCAGGTGGCGTTCAGTCGAATAATACGGGATCCCTAAGATCCAACGGCGTTCAGGTCGTCAAGCCTACCCGTCTACCGGAAATCCCATTGCCCACCTTCCAGGGCGATATTTATAAATGGATCTCTTTTCGGGATCGATTTGTGGCAATGGTGGATAGTCGATCAGCATTATCCGACATCGAAAAGTTTTACTACTTAGTGGGCTGTTGCAAGGGAGACGCGTTAGACGCCATTCGGGGCATCCCGGTAGCCGATAACAATTATAAGTTGGCGTGGTCCACTCTCATGAAAAGATTCGATAAACCACGTCTAGTTGCTTGCTCCTTGATAGAAAAATTGTTGAATGCGCCACGAGCCTCCTCCGAAACGTTGGTTGAATTAAATAAATTGTTGGTTGTATTTGACGAGGGAGTGTCAGTGTTTGAGTCCATGCAGATACCCAACCTCGGAGATTTTATACTGTTTTATCTAGCGTCTCGGTGTCTACCTACTTATAGCATAAAATTATTCGAAGCACAACTAGCAAACGGGTTCCCTACGGTAAAAGAATTATTGACTTTTGTAAAATCGCGGGTAGCAGTTTTGGAGTGCATTCCGCGAGAACACTCAACCAAAATTGCCCATACGCCACGATCGGTTAAACATTCCGCAGATCGTTTACGGCAGAAACAGCCTCAACACGTATCTATGTTTACCAGTAGTAATTCTCAACCACCACAGTCATGCAAATGTTGCAAGGGCGCACATCCAGTGTCATCGTGTAAAAAATTTAATGATTGGTCTCCCGAAATACGTGATCGTTGGGTCCGTGAAAATCATCTATGTTTTCGATGTTTACGAACTGGGCATAGAGTACAACAATGTAAAGTATCCGTGGTGTGTGATAAATGTTCACGAAAACATCACCCCCTACTACACTCAGACGCCAATAATGATGCACAACGTGATAGAATTACTCCAGGTCCGAGCCAGTCAAGCATGGAATCAACAACACTTCTCGGCCATCTCAGTTCCCATTCGGTACTCGTGGGTACAGCGTTAGTGCATATTCGCGACAGTGCTGGAGTTCTGCAGACAGTCCGAGCCATTGTTGACTCGGCCTCGCAATAAGTGCAATTACAGCGACATGCTCGTCACGCCTGGGACTGCGATTGTCCAAATGGACGGCTCCTGTAACTGGGCTATCTGGTGCGACCGTTCACGGAGTTCAGGGGTTGGTAGACTGTCAAGTTCAACCCAGATTCGCGACCGAACCTGTCTTAGAGTTAAAAGCATGGGTGTTTCCGACTATCACTGCCGACCTGCCGCGTCAACCGATTACTAATGATGTCGCTGAACGGTATAAGCATTTAGCGTTAGCCGATCCCACGTTTACTGTCCCTCGTCCGGTAGACTTATTATTAGGTGCAGATGTATTCTCGCAAATCCTTGACGGTAAACGTTTTCCAGTTGGCGAACAATACTCTGTGGCGTTTGGAACAGTTTTCGGATTTATTGTGATCGGATCAGTTCCTCAATCACACTGTCCAGTCTCGAATATCGGGACAGTATCCCTCACCACGTCGGTGGAGATGTTGATGGATAAATTTTGGGAAATAGAAGAACCTGAGCAGGCCCCGGAGGAGTTTACCGGTAACGGTCAGTGTGAGTTGATGTTCCGAAACGGATGTGTCCGTAACGAGTCCGGAAGATACAGTGTCCCTCTTCTCTTTCGTCAACCCGCCGTTCAGATCAACTTCCCCGGTTCAAAAGCGGTAGCAACCAAACGATTTGGGCATTTAGAGAAAAAACTTATGTCGGACCAACGTCTCCGCAGTTTATATTGTCAATTCATGGCCGAGTACCAGTCTAACGGTCATATGTCACCAGCGTCGTCAGTGGGGTCCTATTTTATTCCTCACCACGCTGTATACCAATCATATGAAACGAATCCGAAGATCCGCGTAGTATTCGATGCATCTGCAAAGGATTATTCAGGTACATCGCTGAATGATGTTTTATTTCCGGGACCAAAACTTCAACAAAATTTAGTAGATGTGTAACTGTTGTTCCGGCTATCTCGGTATGCCTTCACCTGTGACATAAGTAAGATGTATCGCCAAATTCTCATTTCACCAGAACATCGACAATTTATATTGATTATTTTTTTGTTAATTATACGGCGGTGTTTATCGGCCCGTCATTAGACATAACTGAACTGTCGTTATTTATATCACGGGACTTAAGTTGGTCACCTTACCTGAAATCGGCTAGGTATTTAAGGAACCTCAAGGGGCAGACAAGTGGAGGCAGAATTGCCTAGTGAGAAGAGGTAGTCTGCATGGTTATTACCCCTCTTTTTACAACTATTAATTATTAAAATATAGTAATAATTAGTAATTATTTTATATTTTTAGATTGATGTTTTAATAGACCAACAAGTGATTAATGAAGCGAAAATGCGAGAAATTAAGAAGGGAACTGAAGCAAT
>JAIPRM010015038.1:0-10387 GCA_025469315.1 Stegophylla sp. TES_Ste_2020
AAAATGATAAATTATTTAAAATATGCATCTAAAAGTATAGAATGGAAGAAATATGCCCTAAAACCGAAAAAAACTCGAAATATGCATTTATATGCAAAATAAAATTTCAAAACTAGGTTTGTTTCAGTATGAAACGTATTTGTTTCTTACTCTGCTATTTTTGTGGTTGTGCAAAAAAAATATGCAAATGCTACAAGTCCTCTGCCCTACCTATATTATATAATATGTTTTAGGAACGGAATTAAGGGATGCAATCATCTCGAGCTGTCCCTAGTGGAAAACAGTGGTTGGTAATTCGAAATCTATTCATAAGCGTAAATTGGGTGATCTTAGGAGTCCTTTAGCACTCAGATACAAGTAATGATCTATTAACAATTCTGCAACCCCTAAAATATAGGTTTGATTGCGCTTTTTAGTCAGAAATTAGCGTCAAATTATCAGTCACTCATTTCGTGACGCGATATTACCACGGAATAATTTATTCAGTGATATTATTTTCATATTTTTACACAGTATTATTCGTGATTATCAAATCTCGATTACAATAATCATATTACTGTACATCAATAATACGCGGTTATGTACGATAATATCAATAGTATAGGAATTAGTACACATCTGATACAGTGATACATTTGTTTTACTTACACCCACGTGTGTAAAGCTGTCAACTGACTTGTGTTATATTATAGAGTCACCTTGTTTTGGAATCTGTTTTATAAATCGTTCGGCGTGACAATGCAACTTTAAACGTATCTCTAACGTATCTCTAAATTACACTTATACATTTTATATGTGTCCGTTATATATATATATATACATACATACATATATATATATAATTGCTTTTTCATAGTGCTATATAATTAGATAAATTATAATCAAATATATAATTAAGTAGTTCTATAATATATTCTGCACTCAATACCTACTTTATTTTTTTTCTGTACACTTAATGTTATACTTCCCAATTTTTGACGTTCTAATTTATTTTGATAACTTTACTTCACCTTGAATTGTCAATTGTCTAACTACGACTTTGTTTTCTTCTAAAGAACACAAATTTTCATTTTTTTTTTTTTTTAACGTAAAGTATTGTATAATTGTTTTGAAGTTTGAAATGACAAATGTTTATTTCATCAAAAACCAATATTATTCGTTTTCTAATTTGTATCAGCAATAATAATAATTGAGCTTGCTCAGTGAAACCAATGGGTTCATGATTCTTTTATATAGAATAATAATAATTACTATTGATTTATTCTTGCAAATGAAAATAATTATCACTGGATGATATTCTATGCAAGGCCAGACTTATGTTCAGTGTAATATATAGGGGTTTTATTATTCATGTTAATTTTTTTTATTAATTTACTATTATTATTTAATTTTTTTACTTCACCAAAACTTAAAAGCGATGGGTTAGAAATGTTTTGCGTCTCCAAGAACCCCTCTAATTCAGGTCTAATGTTATCTGTATACTTTAGTACAAAAAGTATAATAATAGACGATGTGGAAGAAAAACAAACGTGAGTATTATGAATAAGACGTCATCCATAGCGCCACTTAACCTTGATGTAAAGTGAAATTATTCTTTGGCTTCCGTAAAGATATAATACGAGTAGGTATATATGTGTTTACTATAATGAGTTTATTGTTGTTAAACATTTGCAAAATAAAAATAATATATTATTATAATTGAAAAACAAAACACCTCCTCAAAAGCTTATGGCTGTGCTTGTGAGGCGAGAGAATCTATTTAAATTAAAATTTTTATACCACACAATGAAAACAAATGATATTTAAATATTCTAAATAATGCTACAATATGATCATACATATAAATTATTTTAAAAAGATATTAATTATGTATTACTTATAATTATATAACTATTGAAATTATTAATATTTAACACAATTCGTGTTTCGTCTATTTTAGTATCCGTTCACCTATCATGCTTTCGTTAATGTTATTTATTTATGATCAAAATATAATAGGGCTACGCTTTTTAATACTCACATTTTAGGGAGATTGTTTGTTCGGTTTTTACATAACCTCATTCGTAAATGTGATTTTTTTTTTGCTGTACAATTTTTATTATGATATGTTATTCATTCAAATCTGTCATCGAGTTAATTAAACTGTTTATTACTGCAGTATATTTCATACCATTTGTCGAATTTATCTGCAAGGATTGCAAAGTGTTCTTCAAATATAGTGTTTATTGTTTTATTGCAATTTTTATTTCAACACAAAGGATTTGATTAATCAACTGAACGTAAATTGTAATTTGTAGCTAACACTCCATATTTCATTCAAGTATCATAAATTACGTGTTAGAAGTTCAAGTATAACGCGTCATAGGTTATAATAATATGTTAAGTGGGCATAAAATAGCAATGATTTGATCGTTGTATAAGAAATAATTATTTTATCTGTGCGTTTTTTTAGATTCTGAGCAGGCCAAAGAAGCTTATGGATTAAATCATTAGGTATAAGGTAATATATGAAAATCAATTTTTGTTTTTTTGTAATTTTTGTATGCAACCAAACAATAATTAGTAGCTCAACATTTAAGTTTAATTCTTCAAAACTGATGATTATTATCGTGTATTAGTAGAAGCTCTGCTCAGAATCATTTTATTGAAGAAATGATTTATTGTTTCTTTAAAATTCAACATACCCACCAAGAGTACCACACCCGAGGATATTTTTGAGGATACGACATATTATTATCTTTCTCGTAGAATATCCTCTTCCGCTGAAGTACTAGAATTTTAAGTTTTAGATGTGTTTAAAAATAATCACAAATCCTTCTGGCTCTATTTCGCATAAAAGATATGTCATGTTTTCAAAAATATTATTTACTTTAAATTTGGTAATAGCTGTGTTTAAATTCTAAATTTAACCCGAACAACAAAATATAAGTTTTGCGTAGTGTTTTTTTACTATATGTACTGTCCGTAAAATAAACAAAAACCGCAAAACTTGCTCTGACGTTTTATTAAAAAAAAAAAAAACATTCTATAACAAAATTTGCGGCTATTACAAGTATCGACTTCATGATGACAATTTTGCACCTGTTTTTCACTGGGATAATAACTTTTATGATAAATGTAGATTTTACATAAATAATAGCAGTTTTTTTATGAGCCATTACAGTCATTTCAAATATTTCAAAGTAACAATAATAATTTAAACTAAAAGCATACTTATTAAAGTATATTATGACGTTTACCACTTACTTTGCTTACTCAAACATTTTTATCAAGTTAAAAAAAAAAAAACTGACAAAATTAATGATAACTATCATTCTGATGTCTTAAACAAAAACACTTCACGCCTACACATCATTAATCTAAATTAAACTCTATTGTAAATTGTAACGCTATCTTTTTCTACAAAAATCACAAAAAGCATCTGTCTTTTAGTAGACATTTGAACGTAATTTTAAACGTATACTTATGATAATAAATAATTATTACAGCTTTTGACATTATTTCAATAGCTCTAATGAGTATAATTAAGTATTCAAATTGTCACAAATTGGAACAAAAAATTTTAACGAGAATAAATCTATTATATTGAAAAAATAATAATTGGTAAATTATCACAATTAAGACATGTAGGCTGTTAGAATAATATAAAAAAAAAAATAAAATTATTCTCAAATCTTCTGAAATGTTGTGAATTTTTATCTAAATTATTTATTTTTTTATAATTGATCTTTTAAAAAAGGGTAAACAAAATGGCTATTTAAACATTTTACAAAAACTAATTTTTTAAAAGGTTGATGTCAACAAATCGGAATTCGTATAAAAAGATTACGCTCGAAAAAAACACATTTCAAAAAAAAATATTGATTACCCACCAATACATTGAGCATTGTGTAGTGACCTTCGGGACATAATGTATACATTATAATATAATAGTAAGTAAACACACATGAAACAAATTTAACGATTCCCAGGGGGGGGGATGATCGTCACCATCATTACGCTTATATATATATATACGTACCTGCACTGCTTAAAATGTTTGAAAAAGTTATTTTTTATGACTTCAAGTGGACTGTCCTGGGGGTGAGGAGGGTATACATTTTTACGTAATTAATATTCACGGCTAAAGACTTTCGGTTCCTTGAAATTGAAAATTAATACCACAAGAAATGATAAAAAAAATAATAATAAATAAATAGCTTCTGATACATATGTATGAAATTTCGAATTTCTTTCGATAAACTTTAGAATCACATAAAAAACCCAACCCGCTGAACCCGGGATCTCCCAACTTTTTTACTCGAGGGCCATATAATAATAAGTTCGACGTGAGTCCAAGTACAAGCAAACACTTAACGAGTATGCGATTTTAAGTCTTACTAAGTAATAAAATATAAACATATAAAATTCAAGATTTGTCGTGCCAATTATGCTGTATAACGCTTACGTCATGTACCTCTCCTAATCATCCACGTTTGGGGTAGGTGTCGCGGTACTTGTTGCAAGCCACGTTATTTTACATCGTCATTGCTTTTCAACATATGACCGGAATAAATAGTTAGGAGAAATATGATCATAAATTATCGGCATTTCAACTGAGTTCATTGTGGAAGAATATTACACGTAAATTTGACATCGATGAGGCCTTAGAAATGTTTTTTGGACATCGAGTCCGAGCGAAAAAAGAACGCAAGGATGCAAAATTACCGTATGAAATATTATTTTGCATAATAAATAATATTTTTTTACCCCCTCGTGTCTGCACCACTGCTGTGCACTGAACGGTGTATAATAATAATGAAATGGAATCAATTAGTTTTACCAATCGCTTTGATATTATTATGCTGAAGAAAAGGATAATATGGAGCAGTCATGCGTTAGTCACACAGATTGTTTGCTCGTCGGGTGAACGACAAAAAAACGAGCGGCGGTATTAATGACGGTGACGATGACGGTTATTTGTATACTCGGAGCCGCCACTCGCAATATTATAATTATTGGCGATAAATCCTATTCAACGCGTGACGCATTCTAGATATGGGCACTAGGAATATTTTATCCATTAATTAATATGTACATTTATGATACTTGAACGATTTGCAGTATGTAGTTTTAGGTAAAAAAAACCTCTCGACAAGAAAATGACCGGAGTGTTGTGTAAAAGTTGTTTGTGTTAAATTATTATGATAAAAAAAAAAATAATAATAAAAAATACGCTTACATCATAATAAAATATACTTAAATAAGACGTATTAACAACAATAATAGCTTTATCGTATGAAATTTACAATATGCGATGGAGTATTGAATTATATTTTGCTCGTATATTGTATTCTTTGAACTCTGAATTGAATAGTTCGCACAATGCTCCTCTAATGGTTTTTGCTTCATTATCATTTGGATCGAATTCATAACCGTATCCAAATAAGAACAATATGAAACGTAGTTTATATTATGTCGAATGAGTCTGGCGACAGAGTTGAACTGACACACGTTTTTATTATTGTTAAAAAACAAACTGTAATATTATTGCCGTCCGTCGAAAGGCAATCTGTCACAAATATTTGCTTATACTAGTTTCATAATTTATTACGAAATACCTAACACGATCAACTCAGGGTTTTCGAGCGCTTTATTCAATTTCAGAATTTGGGACGGGATCCGTATGAAATTAAAATCTTGCAAGTACACGAACGAAATAAAATTAATTACTTACCTACATAAATAATAATCGAATAGTAGGTAAAAAAATAAAACTTTATATGCACACTATTATGTTGTTTTCATTTTATCTAAAAACGTAACATTCGATTGCAAAATAATTCTAGAAAAATATTATCTATGTTGTAGGATTATTTTTAAAATACTACCTATTTAAAAGTTTGATTACAAAAATTATTTCATTTCAAATTACCTGTTATTGCATTCGGTCGGTTTTTACCGTAAAATATTTATGTAAAATTCTCTAGTTTAATTTTTAACAACCAATAGAACAACTCTCAACAAAAATATACTCTTATCTGAGATTAATCTAATGACTATAAAGAGCTTATGTAACACTAGTCTCCTGATGTAAATACTTATTTACTTGTAACGATTCTTCTTCTTCTTCTTCGTTATAGCCATTTAATACCTTTCCTAAAAATATACTTTTATTTAAACAAAAAAAAAAAAAAAATGAAAATACATTTAATGTGTCTATAAGAATATTTTATACATTTTATTATCTAATTCGAGATTTGTCTAAACACTATAAAGAATTTATGTAACTAATCTCTTGATATAGGTACTTATTTATCAGCGATTTGTTTGTTTGTATTGATTCTGTAACCGAAAAGGACATAATATTAAATGCTATATTATTCCATATGCGTATGTATTGCATAAGTTAAGTATTATTCACAGTAAAAATACTATTTAAACATAATAAATGTTTTAGTAATATATTTTAAGTGCAAGCTCTTTTATTTAGGAGATAACTTGTTGAAATACGATTCATTCGCTATAAATGAAAAAGCTGGGAAAAACAGTTTTGCAAAACATTAAAAACAAAGACTTGCTAAAATCGTTTAATACATCTTATATTTCAATATAATATCACTTTACAGTGACAAACAAAAATATTTTAAATTCATATTACGCTCTATACCATTTCGTTTGTTTGCATTCTTCTTTGTTGTGGCTTTGAAATATTGTGTGGGTGAATGTCGGCTCCTCCACGAAACACTGGAAGTAAATATTCAGATTTTACACTTCTTACATCGGTCAAAATAGGACATAATGTGTAAGTTCTTACATGCAAAAATAAAAGTACACGACGTTACCTCTTACTTAAATAAATTCTTAAAGGCGCATACGTTTGTGTAATACGTACATAATTCTTATACATTATTAATATTCGTGTTTGTGGAATTTTAGGTGCATGCTTCATTTTTATTTTTATATATTATACTAAAACTCATGATTCATCATACAAATCATTAAAATATATAAATAATCATAAAAAAGCCGGTATACTTAACACCACGGGTATTCTTTGCTCTTCGAGTGGCATACCGTTAGTGGGTATCTCGCATTTTAAAGAAAAGTTCAATTATTTATTCGATAAAACAAATCTGAACTGAGCTTCAGTTTAAACACAACAGTAATTAAATTTTTACATACCTATAAATTGTATTTCTTAAAAATATTTTTCATATAATTGTATATCTATAATTAATTATTCCAAAAAAAAATTTTAAAGGTGTTTTTGTCAGATGTTGGATAAATTTTCCCAAATTCTGTAAAAATTATTGAGAATTTCGAAAAAAGACCTGTTTAACGTAGAGCTGAAATCTGATTCAAAAAGTTGTTGGTCAAAACGTTTGGATAATTATTTCTATGCTAAAAAGTGTTTATAGGAAATGTAAATAATAATTAAAAGAACAAGAAATCGAAAAATTAAACCGTCGGATGAGTTGTTACTCAAATAGGTGCTCAGTAGTATATTCTGCATGCCTCTTTTCAGCGCACCCCTTTTCTACGTGTTTACTATGATAAGGGTTTTCAACCTGGGAAGCGTTCCCTCCCATTCTAGGGTGGTGTACTGAAATGTTAGAGAAGGCGTGAAAATATTTGAAGACTACTAAACATGAAATTATTGTTTCTGATTATTTTTATTTTATTTTTGCATTATTTTAATTTTTAGGTAGGTACGTGATTATGGGGTATTATTGTGTACCTAATGTTGTGTGATAAGTTTACTATGTGTACTAATCTGAAGAAAATTATTGGGTTATTTTATTTAAAGCGATATCTAATATTAATATGATTCAAATGTTAAATTCATGGTTAATTTGCATCACGCATATTGAATATCAATATAGCGGAAGGAGGGGGTGGCGTGACCTCGTACAAAAGTGTAAGAGGGATATGGACCTAAATAAGTTGAGAACCCTTGTACTTAATGACGCAGTAAGGATCACCCTCGTGTTATGGACAGGCCGGGGGTTCGGGGGTAGGGCTGTTACGATATTCTACTACGTCGTAGTATTATTGTTGATTTACCCGGACGTTCGTGTTGAGTATTTCCGCCCTGCCTGGCCCCTTCACCTTCACCTCTCTTTGGTCTGGAATTTTGTTTTTCCAACTATACGTATACGTGCACCAAATATAGGTCACACAGTCGCTGCGAGTCACGTACGCCACAATATTATTAATTTTATTCTTTGCGATTGAATCCCCCTTCGATGCAGAGATGTGCCATGTCCACGAGTATTTCCGAATTTCACAAAGTGCTATTACTTATATGATTTTAACAAAAAAAATTTTTTTTTAATGTTTTATGGTATGTTATAGTATGAATCGTGTTATTAAATTAAATTTCCGTGGCCTATTTTTCTTTTGTCATTGTCCTTGACTTTTTTTTTCGATATTTTTTACTGATTGCCATTTACTGTGCACGCATTGATACATATGTTTATTAGAGTGGTCTTAAAATGGGTTATTTTCGAATTTTAACGAGTGTACCCCTCAAAAAGGCTTTAAATAATTAAAAAAAAAAATCTTGCAAAACATCGAGCCCCTATCTTAATATTTTAACCAGTAACGCTGATCCTGTACTGTTTCTTTTTAAATTACTTTTTTCTGTGTTTTAATTTTTTCCTTTAAAAAAAAGCCCGCATTATTATACATTTTGTTTTTCACATAATTTAATTACTATCCACATTTTTCAGACCGCTATATTGGTGCCACCATTTTTTTTGTAGTTGATTTTTTTTTTTTTTTTAAGTAGAGTGTTTTTTGATGAAAAAAACCATAGAAACCGGATTTTTCTGTGATCTATGTCTACACCTAAGAAAAAGTAACTAAAATACAGCAAAAAGCTTATGTTATTTAAATGGAAAAAAGTACAGGCTCGGTGGCAAGTGTTAAAATTGAGTTAAGGACAGGAAGTTTATGCCATGGAAAGCTCTGTTTCTGAACATAACTTGTTGAATCTATCACGTTTGACTTTCACATGTTACATCTATGATTGAAATTATACCGAAAACGTTTTGTATTGTTGAGTAGAAAATAAATTATAAATGAATCAGTGGAGTTCGCACTAAACATCCTCGCATCACAAATCTCAAGTCGAAAAATCCAAAGACAGAAATTAATCCTTCAATGAATTCAACGATTCTGGTCTTAGCTTTAGTTAATTAAAGCAGAGCAATGATATCCGGTTTCCTGTCGAGTACGTTCAACAATTGAATAACTGTTTTAATGAGGACAAGCGGAAGTAATAGGGGTGGAAAATCACTCCTCGCAACTCACCCCACGGAAATAATAACAACTGCGCAGTATGTTTGGAAATTATTATTTTCAACTGTGTAGGTATAACTACCCGTATTATTGTTATGTAATATGACTTCTACCTACGAGGAACAGCGAGAAAAGCCGACAAAATACACGCGTCAACAAGCCGAAAATAATACCAGGGGACGGAGGTAGGGGTGAAAAAATCAAAAGAAATTCTCTGAAACCCAGCGAAAACGTTCAAAGGCATTATGATCGAGTAAAAATACTTTTCGGATGGTGTCACGTGTGAGACGATTATTATTTTGCACAATCACATATCGTTAAATTGGCTTCGGCTGTTAACGAGGTGAAGACGAACTTGCGTGGTGAGTCGTGAAGAAAACCGAGAATCAATTATTTTCACACCCCTACTGGCACACAATACCTTTGATGGGATGTATCATTGTGAGTGTATGTATAAAAGACTGCTGCAGAACGTCGGAGACTCAGTAATTGTCAACCAATCGCCAAGTAACGACTTTTAGTCTACCAAAGTTTTTTACTCTGTCAGCGAGTCTCCGGATTGTATCGCCGCAAAAGTCCTCCCGGTGAGTTTTTACGTCCAATTTTCGTGTCGTCTAAATTTCCACTACAAATTGTACGTAGTCCTAGGTGTGAATTTCAATTTTCTCAACTCTTGTAAATAATAAATATTTAACTTTTTGCATTATAAAACCAGTATTCATAATAAATATACCAAAGTGTTAAAATAATTCAAAATATGAAATCTTTTTCTATTTAATGAAACGTATTATCCTACTGTAATCGTATCCATTACAGAACACACACCACACGCACGCACACGCATGCACGCACGCACGCACACACACAGACGACGTCGTTTTAAAATTTGCGTCCGAGCATTAAACCATATAAAAAATGAATAATAATAAATAAATAAAAAATAATTTAAAACTAAAAAGTGTTAAAAATAAACTTTTTAGATTCTGAATGAAGTGAAGAAGCTAGTGTTTTTACAATGATGTTTATTTATTTTTTTTTCTGTGTACAACTTTTCGTATAGAAATACTTGTCCAAAAGTTTCGATCAATAACTTTTTGAAACC
>JAIPRM010015039.1:0-10387 GCA_025469315.1 Stegophylla sp. TES_Ste_2020
TAGAAATACTTGTCCAAAAGTTTCGATCAATAACTTTTTGAAACCCGATTCACCTCTAAATTGTACTTTAAAGAGGTCATTTTTTGAATTTCTCAATTCTTCAATGTTTTTTTTGGAAAAAACTACCCAAAATTCGACAAAAACGATTCGAAAACCATCATTTTTTGATCGAAATTTTGTGAAAATTTAAACATAGATAGAAAATCCTATAAAAAAGATTTTGGCGCAAGAAAATTTTTAAAATGTAAAAAAAAATTTTGGACATTTTTCTAACATTTTTTTTTTTTTATATTATTAACTTCCCTCGTTCAGAATCGTTTTTTATTTTCAAATTGTCATAACCGTATCAACCGAATGTCTCGGGAAATTCACACAAAAATTCTAATATATATATGTACACACATACATTTTCCTTATATATTTTTAGAAAACTGGTTAAACATTTTTTTCTGAGTGAAAAATATGATATATTTTATCAGAATCGAAACTAAACGCTAACTTAAACCAACACTGTGATGAATATTTTACAGATTTATTTTTGAGAATTCATTAATTACTACTTATAGCATAATTTATTAATAAGATAAATATCTTTATTTTTTTCGGAAAATTGCCCGTTAAAAGTACAATGTAGAGGCAAATCCGGTTTCAAAAAGTTTGCCGGTTGAAACTTTCGGACAAGTATTTCTATACATAAACATGCGCCCATAAGAAAAAAGGAAAAATATTATTAGAAAAATAAACATGATTGTAAAATCAATGTACGTATATATGTAATTAAAATGTCTTAAGTATATGAAATACGTGTTTCGTGTGTATTAAATCATTTTGATATTTTTGGCCACTTTTTCAATTTCAGATCACTATGCGCGTATTACTTTGTGGTATTAATTTTATAGCTTAAAGCATTTTTTTCTCCCAGAGCCTCGAATGATAATATTTAATTTAATACTATTGGAATAAAGCCAATACGATTTTTTACACAGTAATATTATATTATACTCTGAGCGTTTTTTTTTTTTTTTTAAGTGGGCTGCGTTTTTACAGTATTTTTTTTTTCTCAACAAATACGTCTAGTTTTGAAGACTTGTTGTGCGGAAAAATTGTGTTTTAATCGTTCCGTGGACACATTGACGTGCCCTTTGATCCCGCGGCAACACCTGTGCGAACGTATAACAGTATTACAGCGTTTAAAGACGTTAAACACGAATACTTTGTACCGCCGGCGTAAACGTTGCAGCCCACGCGACGACGTTAACGATGATATTATTTGATGCCGCCGCCGCCACATAGAAAGAAAGTTATAGTGTCATAATCGCAAATTAATAAAATACACCGAACTACTATCCGACGACAACGACTGTATTATAATAATAATAACATCTTTCGAATTCCACGTCGAGGCGCGAGCGATTTAAGCTCACATCATAAAACATTTCATATTTTACGACCGACGCGCTACATATTTTAATATTATGAATATTTAAACATATAAAATACATATTATATTATATGGGTACTGTAATGTATATTATATTGCCTGCATTAAAATCGGGTCACAAGAAGCCGACACTCGGGTCGTTTTCCTACCATGTGTCATTTGTTATGCGCGTGTGGCGAATTTTTTCTGATTTAATATTATTATTATTATACACCCCTTAAATCAGTCGTGTGGCATTCGGTCGTGCAGAGCAGGGGAAGGCCGAGCTTAACGGACTCGCGATCGAAATCCAATGACCGTTCCAGGGGAAGGCCTTGGGTAGGGTGACCGTATTTAAGAAAATAAAATACAGGACAAAAATATTTTTCATAATATTTTTAAATAAATAAGTATTACATATATATATATATATATAAGTATAATTTTTGAACTACCTATTATTGATTAAATTTAAATACATAAAAACATTATTGCGTGAAAAACATAAAATAACATAATGAAACTAAATTGATACTTTTCAAAATTTCTTCAAATCCTTTATTCATGCATATTGTATACTTTAGTTTCTAAAAAAAAATTTGTTAATTCATTTTACGATTATAATTAATCTAATGGTGTACAAAAGATTTTTAGATTCTTACATTATTTTTATTCAATAATTTCATTTCAAAAATTTCAAATCAACAGTAAGTCAAAAAACGGGATTGATATGGGACAGACTTGAAATTACGGGACAAAAAGCGCGTCTTGAGAGAAGTTTGTCCGGACAACAGGACACAGAGCCGAAATAAAGGACAATCATGTATAAAACAGGACGTATGGTCACCCTAGCCTAATTCCAGGGCCGTAATTGTAACACTCCAGACGTTATAAAAACTATAACGTACCTATTTATAATATTTGCACGAGTAAAAATTGTCTAAAATACAAAAACTCAATTGTCCGACTGAAATTTTTCACAATAATTATGAATAACAGAGTCGAAGCTAAGAAACTGGTGTTTTTTTTTTACAATAATGTTTATTTATTTTTTTATTTACACTTTTCCATATAACAAAATACTTGTTCAAAAGTCTCGACAAGTAATTTTTTCAAATAGTATTAACCTCCAGGTGGTACTTTAGACGGGTGATTTTTCGAAATTCACAATTGTTTGCTCAAAATTTAGGAAAACCACCCAAAATTTTAATATTTCGATTTTTGTTAAATAACATTACTATTAAAATTTCTTAAAATCTTAAACATATAACTATAAACTATAAACATTATGATTTCGACATTGTACTTTTGGTTCAGTAAATTTCCATGTGGTTTCATCCATTTTTTTTGTACAAATAGTCAGTATCAATGACTACGTTTTTACAAACTATTTATAGACAGTCATTCGTTAATTTAGGTGCAGTGCTGTAATTAATATAATACATTTAGAGCTCTCTCAGTCGTCATTGAAGTCATTTGAAATCGGTCAATTCTGATACTATAAAATCATTTTAACGTGTTAAAGTAGCTTGTAAAAAATAACGCAATCCAAGTCAAATAGGGATTCAAATTTAAGAAAATTGTATTTTGTTAATATGTGAATTTGCTAATAAAAAGTGATGATATTATTATAGGTATTTTCGATCTTTATGTATTTTTATGTCGTGTGTATATGATAAAAAAAGGGGGGGGGAAATAACCCAAAGCAAATTCAAGAAATCTTTCAGCGGAACAAATGTTTATTCATTACAACAGAAAGTATATAAACATTTATCTAATAATATAATATTATCCTTCAACGTTTGTATCGGATAATAGAGTAATTTTTCGAAATTAATCTAAATTATAGAAAATAGATAATATGCGGTAATTAATATAAAGTTTAGTAAAAATAAATTAAACAAGTAAAAATAACGCGACGTAATAGACGAAATATAAAATGTAAATTTGATTTTTTTTTCGAAGGAACAAAAAAAAAAACTTTGATATTATGATATCTGATTACAGATATAAGGATTTCTCATTTCTCTCTTTTTTTTTTTTTTCTTCAAAATACTCGTCTAATCCCGGACCCGGTCTGTATGTACTGTTTGTATACTATAATAATTAATATTATTATAATACGGCGTTGTTGGACTCGACGGACGAGTTCCTCAAATTATTATTATTATTATTATTCGTCAGCAGCGGCTTATCGTTTAGATTCGTTTTCAAATCACATTTCGTGTATCGCCGCGCGCCGATGACGAGTGCATTTTCTGATATTTTGTTTTCGACTCATTAATTATCGGCATTATCGTTATTCCGATCGGTTGCAGCAGCAGCAGCAGCAGCAGTTAAAGTCGAATTTAAACCCCATAACATATTATTTTGTCCGATTTCATGACGTGTGACGACGACGACGGCGTATATTTTGCTGAAAAATAAATGCAAATACGCCTGGGAAAATAGAAATTTAAAAATATATGATAATAATAATAATTATTGTTATACTGTGGTTATTTATTTATTTATTTTTTATTCCCCCTCCTTCTCGGTGAACAGGTTTCAAAACCTTTCGTATGCGATTCGAGTGAACTACGTTAAAAGCCGTCATTACGGTTTTTAGTGTGATGATTTTTTTTGTATTTCGTTTGTATCGGTGCCGTTTAAACATTGTGTTCGAGAATGGGGGAGGGGGACAATAATAGAAGTAGAGAAAAGAAACTATTTAACAATTATTTGTATACCGAACTTATTTAATTAATATAAATCATTTATATTATTCGAATAATTTTAGATTCTGAACGAAGTGAAAAAGCTAGTGTTTTTACAATGATGTTTATTTATTTTTTTTTTTATTTATTTATTTTTTTTATTTTTTTATTTTTTTTTCTTTTTCTGTGTACAACTTTTCGTATAGAAATACTTGTTCAAAAGTTTCGATCAGTAACTTTTTGAAACCGAATTCGCCTCTAGATGGTATTTTAGAATGGTCATTTTTTGAATTTCTCAATTCTTCATTTTTTTTTTGGAAAAAACTACCCAAAATTTCACAAAAATGACTCGGAAACCATCATTTTTTGATCCGAACTATGTGAAAATTTAAACATAGATAGAAAATAATACGAGAAAGATTTTGGCGCAAGAAAATTTTGGAAATGTGAAAAAAAAAATGTTGGACATATTTCTAACATTTTTTTTTCTGATTAATTGTTCTTTATATTATTAACTTCTTTCGTTCAGAATCGTCTTATTGAAGAATCGTTTCATTAAAATTTAATACACCCACCAAGAGCTTCACACCCGAGATGCGAAGAACACCCATCGTGCGAAGTATGTCCGGTTTTTGTACATTTCGTTTGTATCAGTGGCGGTTGTACATTGTGTTCAAGGATGACGATAATAGAAGTAGAGGAAAGAAGCTATTTAACAATTATTTGTATACCGAACTTCTTTAATTGATATTAAACTGCTTATATTAATAAAATACATTTTTATAATAAAATTTTTGTTGTTGTAATATTATTTTAATTATTGCAGTTTTATTTTTCGCGAAACGAAAACCTCGTATTTAACCTATTTATATTTTAATAAAATACAATAGTTTACAAAATATGTAAATTTTCCATCGGTTTCGTTAAGTTTTTTGAAACGCGCTTATTATTCGTATATTATGATCGTTATTATAATATTCAAATGCCCCGAAGCGTGTGCAAAAGAAACAGAAAAAAAAAACCCCGTCGTTGTAACGCATCATGTTATTTTTAATCACGAATCGGTAGATTTTACCGTGTAAAATTGTTGGAAAATTGTGGCGTAATCGACGACAGTGGGCGGCGTGTAATTACGAAATGGAATTGCGTTTCAACGGTTGACGAATTACAAAAAGAAAAAACAAAAATAGATAAATAAACAATAATTATTATTATGAATACGTGATGTAAACATTGGAATGCAGGGAATGCATTTGCTTCGGGGCCCTATAATAAATTACGCCCTACCCCTAGGGTTTTATTACCGGAACCAGACTTGTCGGGAGAAATTTTCTGCCCAAACATAATGCTGTCCCTTCTGTTAAAAGAAAAATACATAATACATAATATACAATTTTACTCTGTTATCAATATTATGTAATTAATTGAGCAAAACACAATTTTTAAAATCGTGTTTTACAATCGAGCAAAATGGAAATTCTGTCATCATGTGGTTAGCGATGAAATAAATTATTTTAAATATTATTAAGACATTTACAACAATATTATTTAATTATTAAGACATTCCACAACAATAAATAATTTTTACTCATATAAGTACATTATTAATTATAAAGAGAATATATTAATGTAAAAGCATATTTTCACATATTTTATTATTTTTTATAGAAAATCAGAAGAAAACTTTAAATTTTTTAAGAGAATATTATTTTGGCCTTTAATTATTAAATATTATCTAAATGCACTTATGAAATTATATAATATCATAAAACGACTAAAACACATTGTATATGTAAATGCTAGAACTAAGATAGATAGGTTTTGGAAATTTTTTTCTAACACTTATTCTCTCATCATTTTTTTTTTCACAGTATAATTTTTTTTTTTTTTTTTATTTCTTAATTTATTAGATAAAAATAAAATAATGTAAAGTAAAGTAAAGTAATGTAAAGTATAGACAATAAAAAATCTGGACATACTTCACACTATAGGTATTTTTCGCTCTTCGGTTTGGTCATTCTTGGTGGGTGTGTTTAATTTTTTAGAAACCATAAATCATTTCTTCGATAATACGCTTCCGAGTGAAGTATGTTTTAATAATATTATAAAGAACAATAATAGTCGCAATTTTCAACACACCGATTAAGAGTATCTGACCCGAGAAGCGAAAAATACCCCCCCCCCGGCTTTCTTGTCTATACTTTACTTATCTTTTTCGTACTTACGCCACTGGTTATAATAATCGATAACGGCGCACAAGTGCCACAAGTAGCAGCAGCAGCGATGGTAGTTTCAAAACGGTATTAATAATAATTATTAATAATTAATATTATCACTGATGTGCATTTAATGCGATATGACGAAAAATATTATGTGTAGGTAGTATGAATTATTATAGTAATATGCCTGTATATTATTATTAGTGTACTCCACAGAGTGTTCATTATCATAATTCACCTATACGTTTCGGTGGCACGTGTCGACACACAACGAAAATGATTTATGAATATATATGCCGACAGCGTTTCCTCGGGTTGATGATTATAGTAGCTATTAACATATACCTATTATAGGTGTAATGTATACAACAGCCAATTTCCATAAATCGTCGAGGGTATTTTTTCAATAAAATTATAATATGGTATAACTATATTTTAGAGGGCGGTGAATCTATATATGCATGCTCTTCCTGCTTACTTCCCCTCCTACCCCCCGCGTTTTCAAGTACGTATTTTATATTTGAGTATACATTTTAATATGGACTACAAATAAACGTACATATTGATCTTTTTATTATTATTATAGCTTTATGTATCAAGAAATATTTTTAATTCTGAAAAATTTAATTAGAAAAAGAAAGTTTTGTTCTGTTGTAATTAGTACGATCCTTCAATAATTGATTTAGTCGATTACTAATAATTATTATCAATTAAAAGTCGAGTGTAATATGTAATTTGGCCTCATGCCCAAATATTATTTTTACTGTTTTAACTCAACTGTATTTTTGGTATTCTGATTTATTGGCATAAGCGCGATAAATTTTTGTCACCAGGCCCTTCAAAGAAAAATCCTGTGGCACTTATGCCAACAATAAAAATGTAATTGTCACTCGAGTCCCTTCAATATGCATAACTATTCATTAATTTACGTTTTTTGGCAATTGTATTCAAATATAATAATATTATATTTATTATCGTTACAAGGAACCGTGGGTTAGACGTTAGAGCAGTGGTTCCCAACCGGTGGCTTGAGGACCACCTGTGGTTTGTGTGGGCACATCTTAAGTGGTCCACGCTTGTCAAAGAATTTTCTTCGTGTTCATAATTTTTTTTAAATAAATATTGATGAACAAACTATTATAACGAACGAAGTGTTCAGGATAATGTAATAATAGAATATCTGTAAATCCTTAAGGAGGAATTGACCCAATACTTATTACAATATGGTATATAAAACATTGATGCTATTAAGAAATTATTCGAAATCCTTTTATTGTCAAAGCAAAGAATGGTCCTGTTGAAATTCAAAAAGAAATAATTAAACTAAAAAAAGATCAACGAATTTGTTTGTTAAGTAAAGTAAAGCGAAAATAAAAGTAAAGTGAAATTTAGACAAGAAAGCTGAACATAATTCGCACCACGGGTGTTCTTCGCTCTTTGGATCAGATACACATGGTGGGTGTGTTGAAAACGACGATTATTTGATTATAATTGACGATATGATTTATCGATTCTTTAAAATTCAACACACCCACCCAGTGGTTTATCTGACTCGAGGAGCGAAGAATACCCGTGGTGCGAATTTTTCTCGTCTATACTTTACTCGTATTTTTTCGATTTAATTAGTATAATTGAACGAAATACTCAGATATCAATAAAAATTGTTATGATGTTTCACAACTGATTTCGGTTTAATAATGTGAGCAAATGGGTCTGAATCGCCACGTGCTCACATCAAACGGAATCCAATTTCATTGAACTGTTACACATCAGTTAAGGTTAGGCTGCAGGTCTTACGGGCTACGCGTTTTATTGACGCACAAATATTTCACATTCGCGGTTTCGTGTTGTTAAAAAATTAAAAAAATTTTCCTACAAGAAATCACGTCGTCGTCCTATTTGTGCGGCGCGGCGCGGAGATTTCTCTTGTTACACGAGTCTATAATATTATTATTGTGTTACGTACCAATACGTGCCGTCGTCGGCCATTATTACGCTGTTTAAACGTTTCTCCGTGTGGGTAGCTGATACTAATAATACCACTTGGGTGGGTAACGGTTGTGTGTTCACGTGTACCTCTAAATGAGTTACGTTTATACATTGCGAAACGTCAATTGAACATCGGTCGGTAATACATCGATAATATACTTACCAATAATAATTTATGTTGTAAATTGTTTGTATGTGTTTTCGTTCGGAATAAAAAAAAAAAAAAAATCGCTTTAGATTTAGAGAATTATTATTCCCGTCGGACATATATATATATATATTATAATAATCGGTTTCGTACACACGATCGTTCGTTATATAATATACAGTGTGATTCCAGTAAGCGTGCTCACTTTTTTTGGCCGTAAAAATGGAAAATTTGTAATGTTCGTGTAACTATAAAAATCGTGTTGTTTATAACTTTTTTTTTCATGCCACCCCCTATTTTATTTATGGAGTTTAATTCGGGTTATTTTATTTATTTTCTTTTTGTGTATTTTGATGGATTAAAATCAATACTCGAACGAGTATAATTTTGGAATTATTCGAATTCAAGTATTCAGGATAATATAATATCTTTGACACATATTTTAGTTTACTGCGCGTTACATGATCGTTATGATTCTATAGTTATAACAGCCAACACCTGTAATAAATACGAACTACTAGTTCGAATTTCGATTTCAATACATCGAAATTAGACGAATAACATTCCGTAGTTGAAATAGGGGTGTGGTGTTTTACAAAAAAATGTTTGCATCACCACAGGATATCCTCAAAGCGTCATGGAAGAAAAAAGTTATGGAAAACAGAATTTTTATGATAATTTGAATATTCTAAGAGGAAAAATTCCAAATTTTTTAATTTTTACTTCCAAAAAAAATGCTTGCTTAGTGAATCATCCTGTATGTAGCGATTCAGCCGTCCATCGGTTGTGTTTTCGCGTTGCTCCGTGCATCACGTGATAAATAAACTCCTCTGAGTTTCATATTTAGTTCGGAGCGATGATTGAGTAATGATCGTCTGCTTCGATTCACCACGTGACGTTTAATCTTCCATTATATTTCGGTCATTAGGTTTAATGTCCTGTGTGTTCGGTAGTCGTGTAGTTAGTAGTAGTTATAGGACGTTGAATTCTCCCCGCATTGTTGCGGCGCGGTCACCCTTCGATTTTGGGGTGCGAATATCCGCGGTGGTCAAAGTGTCAAAAATCAATTGTGCGACACCACAATAATTGTCACGTACGCTTTGGTGGGTCCAGTCGATTCGGGTAAACCGCAAAAAAGACACGTCATCGCGTTACTGATTTACAAAGCTTTTGTCGTTGAGTATATGACGTATGTGTACAATATATTATGACACATACTGTTACGGTCCTTGAACGTGAATTATTGCCGTGAATGATGGAAATTCCAAACGGAGTAATAATTTTGGATGTGTGAATTTTGATTGGGTAAAAATAAAATGTTGCACGAACTGTTTAAAAAAAAATTATAGTGAATACCTATGAGAAGAATAGACAAAATTATCACTTAAGAGTTAGAGTCAGAGAAACGTTCCTAGAGAATAATTGTCAAGGAGGGAATCCAAGATTTTTAACGAGTGAACGGTAAAAAAAAAAAAACTAAAAATAATTAACTCATTGCATTATTGACGTATAAATGTATAAATAAACGTATTATTATTTTTATTGAAAAAATGTTTGACCAACACCGTAAAGTTTTCTTTAATTTGTATATTTTGCTTATTTAAGTTTTTTTTTTTCAATATAAGTGCACATTTCGGTTATATGTGAATTTTAAGTGCATATTTCACATATTTTTCAATATTTAATTTGAGTTTTCTTGATATTGAAAAATGTTTCCCTGAATAACTGAAGAGATAAAACATATTTTGATATATCATTTCTTTAAATGTAAGCTTAGAAAAAATAAAGATTAAAAAAGCCGGACATACTTCGCACGATGGGTGTACTTCGCACGACGGGTGGTATTCTCTTGACGGGCGTATTAAATTTTAAAGAAACGATAAATCATTTCTTCAGTAAAACGATTCTGAACAAA
>JAIPRM010015040.1:0-10385 GCA_025469315.1 Stegophylla sp. TES_Ste_2020
TTGGGAAATTGGAAAAATGACCTCTCTAAAGTACCATCTGGGTATGATTCCGGTTATATAGAGATATTGATCGAAACTTTTGGTCCAGTATTTCTATACGAAAAAGTGTTTACAGAAAGAGAAAAAAAAATAAAAAAAAAAAATAAACATCATTGTAAAATCATAAGCTTCTTCACTAACGTTCAGAATCTAAAAATTTGAATACCTGCTTATTTTCGTATAGATATGCTTTATTATTATTATTATTATTGATGTTCAAGTTATAAAAATTGTATTATATAAAACACACAAAGAATATTTTTTTAATTCTTAAATTCTATAGGTCTACCAAAAGTGTGGTCAAATTATTTTGCCGCCTATACTACACTATTGTTGATAATGATTGAAAATAGTCCTCTCAGTTTTGGAGTTGTATGGATAAATTACTAAAATTGATATCACGAAAAAAACCGCGTTTTCGACGTGCTGCGCCGTTTTTACATTAAGTCTCGAGAGCCCTGTTTTCATAACTGTATCTTTATAACTTATAATACACGTTTTTTTTTTTTTCTAGCCTCGGACCCAAGGCGGTGCGGTAAACAAAGCGATCGAACGAATAGTTTAACGAGCAAGACCTACACGATCGAGCGTGCGAGTTGCAGAATATTCCACGGATAGAATTAGGTGGCGAATTCGGGGAGAGGACGAGGGTGGAGGGGCGGGGGCGATGTTATATAGACCAGGTGAAATATTTCCCGAGGCTAGAATAATATATATTTTCGGAGGTGCGCAATCATATTACACGTGTACACATCGCTACTAAATGTTTTTTTCTCTTCCCGCAACCGGTGCTCTCAGAGTTGGTAAACATAATGTGTTTATGAAAATGTCAAATTCGTTTTTCACGTGTTCGCGTCGCGGAAGAGGACGGAGGGGAGACGAGGGAGGCGTTTAAAATAATAATATAATATAACGAGACCCGAGGCGCCGCGCACGCCGCCGACTGTTGAATCCGCCACCGAATTCGAACCAGCGTCCGAACGTTTTATTATAATATACCTATTCAACAACGATTTCCATATGATATACTTCTAGCTCAGTGATTCCCAACCTTTTCACTGTGTCGACCCCCCAAATTGAATATTGAATTTTTAGCGACGCCTAAATATGTTTTAGATTCTGAACGAAGTGAAGAAGCTAGTGTTTTTACAATGATGTTTATTTCTTTTTTTTTTCTGTGTACAACATTTCGTATGGAAATACTTGTCTAAAAGTTTCGATCGATCACTAACTTTTTGAAACCGGATTTGCCTCTAGATTGTACTTTAGAGAGCTCTTTTTTGAATTTCTCAATTTTTCAATTTTTTTTTTTTGGAAAAAACTACCCAAAATTCGACAAAAACGACTCGAAAACCATCATTTTAGATTCTGAACGAAGTGAAGAAGCTAGTGTTTTTACAATGATATTTATTTATTTTTTCTTTTTCTTTTTTTTTTTCTGTGTACAACTTTTCGTATGGAAATACTTGTCCAAAAGTTTCGATCAATAACTTTTTGAAACCCGATTCGCCTCTAGATTGTACTTTAGTGAGGTCATTTTTTGAATTTCTCAATTCTTCAATGTTTTTTTTTGGAAAAAACTACCCAAAATTTGACAAAAACGACTCGAAAACCATCATTTTTTGATCAGAATTTTATGAAAATTTAAACATAGATAGAAAATCCTATAAAAAAGATTTTGGCGCAAGAAAATGTTGAAAATAGGAAAAAAAAATTTTGGACAATTTTATAACATTTTTTTTTCTCATTTATTTTTTATATTATTAACTTCCTTTGTTCAGAATCGTTTTATTTAAGAAATGATTTATCGTTTCTTTAAAATTAAATACACCCGTCAAGGGAATCTCACCCGTCGTGGGAAGAACACCAATCGTGCGAAGTATGTCCGGCTTTTTTTGTTTTGTTTAACTTTAATATATATGTAAAAAAATCAAATATTTAGAATCATTCTTAAATTAATACGGCTTGGTTGTTAGTCGTTGTTGTTGATCTGAAATAATTTTGTCAATCTTTGGTTTGATAGAATATTTATTCAACAAATTTCTTGTCAGTTTTCCAATTTATTAATTTGTATTACAGTCAGTGGGGAAACTTTCATTTCACATTAATTAGTAGTTGAAAATGGACTAAATGTTTTTGGTATTTTAGTTTCATATACTCATTGTATCTTAACTATAGGCTTTAAGTTAAAAATAAAAAATTATTGACATTTGGTTTTGATGTTTTTATGAATAATATGTACCTAGTAGTATTTAATCGATTCAATCAATTATACTTTATTTAACAATGATAGAGTATTTTCAACTTGTGGATTTATTACTTTTGTATTTCATTCTATATTGATTTATATGTTAGCGACCCTAAACAATTAGTTGACGACCTCACCAAGGGGCAAGGGGGTCGCGGCCCCCAGGTTGAGAAACACTGGTCTAACTGATACCTGCGATTCCGGTCGATATACTTATTATATTATGAGATAATTGCTGGCGTTGGATCGTTCGTTTTTAAAATAACATATATTTACATTGTTTTTTTTTTTCGTTTTTCTCCGAAAGCGATGCTTGGCGCACGGGGATTATAATTTTCGACACGAATTTGTTGGGATTTTTTTTTTATTTTCTTCTCTCGCGATCCATTAGTCGAAAAAGGGGTATTTATATCGAGAGAACACGACACGAGATTCGACCAGAGATAAATATTATTATAATACCGTCCCTCTCGTTTGTGCGTACGTAAAAAATAATATCACGTTCGTTAATGCACGGCGGCGCGGCGCGGCTGTTTCGAAAACCCGTAAACACGCATGCGTGTATTGTTGTCGCCGGCCCGCTGCGGCGTATCAAATATATATATTATATTGCGTGTCTCGCTCGTCCAAAAAGACAACTACTACTATGAAATAACTTAATAACAACATTCAGGCGTGTGCGTGAAAATTAAACGACGACGCCATTTTGGTGAAACCGCAGCACGTCACCGTCGCGTCGTCGCGACGAACGCTGCGGCGACGGCAACGTTACGCGGCAGTATAGGCCGGCGGCGGCAGTGTAAGACTCTCGACTTGTAATTTTTTTTTTTTTTTTCTCATCTTAACTATAACGATTGCGTGCGCATAACGTGTTATATTTTATTACATTATTATTATTATTATTATTATTATTATTATTATAGTGTTATTATGTATGTATATATAGTGCGTACTGACGTTAAACACTATAATTATTATTATTGCATACAGGGTGACCGATGAAAGCTGATGGCGGCGGTGGTGTCGTCATAACTCGGCGGGAAAGTGGTTTTAGGTTCTGAACGAAGTGAAGAAGTTTTTAGTGTTTTTACAATGATGTTTATTTATTTATATTTTTTTTCTGTGTACAACTTTTCGTGCGGAAATACTTGTCTAAACGTTTCGATCGATAACTTTTTGAAACCGGATTCACCTCTAGATTGTACTTTAGAGAAGTCATTTTTTGAATTTCTCAATTCTTCAATTTTTTTTTTTTTGGAAAAAACTACCCAAAATTTGACGAAAAGACTCGAAACCATCATTATTTGATCCGAATTTTATGAAAATTTAAACATAGATGGAAAATAATATAAGAAAGATTCTGGACATTTTTCTAACATTTTTTTTTCTCGTTTATTTTATTTATATTATAAACTTCCCTCGTTCAGAATCGTTTTATTGAAGAAATGATTTATCGTTTCTTTAAAATTAAATACACCCGTCAATGTAGAATCCCATCCGTCGTGCGAAGAACACCCATCGTGCGAAGTATGTCCGGCTTTTTTTTCGTGAAGGCCAAGTCCAAGCGACCGTATATAAAGCCCGACATACTCAGGGCGACCATTGTGAATTGGCTCCCAATTTTGGGTAATTATGAATTCGACCCTTGAATTGGCTCCCAAAAAAAAAAATGTATGTTTGAATTGGCTCCTTAAAATGTTAAGTATTATTATTTAACAAGGGGTTCTCATAATAATATATTATACTAGTTTACTTTTTCGACACTAACTTATTCACCACATCCAAATATCTTCAACTTTTTAAATATATTATATTATATAGTATTCAAACTGATACCAAAAATTTGTTATAAGAAGTTCCAATATAATAAAACCACACCGAAAAGAAATCAGAGATAAAATAAAATTTTTAGAAGACGCAATTCGAAAATATGACACTGGTGTAGTAAATTCAAGGTTTCAGTACGTACAAATATTAGCCCATAAGTATTGGCCACGACAAATAGTTTGATATAATATTTTTATTTAACTCATTAGTTTTTGTTTGTTTATTTTACAACGACACTCTATAAAATTGTATTGTAACCTTAAGAAATAACGCCTAACTTTAAATTATTAATAACATTTTGGTAACAAATATATTTTTCCAAAAAAAAAAAAAGGTAGAGAGCCAATACTGCAATAGTAAATTCTTGGGAGCCAATTCAAAGATACTTATTATGGGTAAAATATTGACTACCTATCTGTGTTTGGGAGCCAATTTAATTGCGCCGATACTCAGCACCATGGGTATTTTTAACCCCTCGGGTGGGATTTGGAGGATGTGTTAATTTTAAAAGAAACTGCGAATTTTTTCATCTGGACCTCTAATTTATATTAGACGATTTTACTTCAAATCAAAAAAAGTTAATTAATGTTACAAAATAATATACATTTTGTGTGATAAGGGCATTTCGCCCAAGATTACTGATATTATCTTCCCGCACGAGCCTCACATACTGTTTTTTATCACACCTCATTTATTTATAATACTCCTTGGATGACTTTGTTTTCATGCTAACGGGCTGTAAAGTAACTTTATCGTCTAAATTCATATATTTATAATACTCCTTGGACATTCAGCCTGTAACTTTCAGCCCGAGGGCGGTAAAGTAGTCTATTCCGCCCGCTAGACGGATAATGGTCACTTTCGACCGCTTCTACCCGTATCAAAAATAATTAAACTTTCAAAGCAAGTGTGATAAAAAATATTTTTTACTCAATCAGTTTTATACCTCACTATTGACCGAGAACAGGGAAAAAAATTTTTGATTTTGATAAGTGTTTGAAAAAAAATTTCAAATTTTTCTTGCACCAAAACGTTAATCATATTATCGTTTATCTATGTTTAAATTTTCATAAAATTTGGATTATAAAAATATATTTTTTTGGCATTTTCGTCAAATTTTGAGTAGTTCCCCCCCTCCACACTAGGGTAAATATTTTTTACAAGCGTAGTCTTAAACTATAATTACGACTCAATGCAGAAAACGGTAGATTTCTATTCGTTATCATTTCGTGGAATGGTAAAAATTTTTAAGTTTTATATATTAAACTGAAACTCGGCTCAGGGAGAAGAAATTATTTTATCGTTTTTTATTTTTTTTTTTAAATTCAACACTCTCGCCAATAGAGTATCCCGCCAGAGTAATGAAGAATGCCCGTGATGCGTATCACGTCTGGCACTATTTTTTTGTCTATTTTTTGATATATATATTATAAAGTGTATTATATAGCCTTCAACACACGAGTATTATAGAGACACCATCGTTAGTGTGTTCGACCTGTATCATATATGTATTTAAATATAGCATTTACTGAAGACTAAAGATCGATACAGCGAAAATAGTAATATGATACTGTTTTAGCTCGACCAGGACCGCAATTGTTATTTTTCATCATCCGGGGGAAACTATTTTCCCACCCCTTCACCCCACCACACTCATCTCGATTTTCTTTCGTCCAATTATATTTTAAAGGTTTTAAATTTTTTTTTTTTTTTTTGTAAAAATCAATAATTGTCATGTATACGAAATAAACTATTAACGGCACATATTTTAAAATACTTTTAGTAAAAAATTTAGTTTATTATTAAAAACTAATGTCGACGGGGGGGGAGGGGGGGATAGGACATACTTCGCACGATGGGTGTTCTTCGCAGGACGGGTGGGATTATCTTGACGGGTGTGTATTGAATTTTAAACAAACGATAAATCATTTCTTCAATAAAACGATTCTGAACGAAGGAAGTTAATAATATAAAAAATAAATGTTAGAAAAATGTCTAAATTTTATGCAAAACTAGCACTGATACTCAAGTTAAAGACTCTCCATGACTCTCTATCGTTTTGGCTCATAAAACAGCAGATTACCAAAACTATTTATTATGACGAAATAGTTGAGGAGTTAAAAAACAGACTACTCACCATTCGCACCATAGGTATACTTTGCTCTAAGAGTGGGTGTGTAAAATGTTGAAGAAACAATAAACAAATTAGAAAAAATATTTTTTACCCAATCAGTTTCATACATCTACTATTGACTGAGAACAGGAAAAAAGTATTGATGGAGAAAAAGGGTGAAAAATAAAATTATAAAAAAATAATAATAATAATCGCATATTAAAAATTTTCTTTTATCAAAATATTCTTCATATTATTGTCAATATATAATTAAATAAGCATGCAGTTAGACTTAAAAAAAAAAAAAAAAAGAGTGAAAAGCGTTTTTGTCAAATTTTGGATAATTTTATAAAATGTTGGAAAAACATTGAGGATATCAAAAATGACCTCTTTAAAGTACAGCCACATTCTGATTCAAAAAGTTACTGGTAGAAACTTTTTGGAATGACTTTTCCCATTAAGAAATATGTTACCGAAAATAAAAATAATTATACGTAAATATCATTGTAAAATGAAAATTAAGCCATGAATAATAAAATTTCAACAAATTTGGCCGCTATAACTATATATATTTTTTCGAGGGCGCCCTTGAAAAATTTATATTAAATAAGATTAAATTTATAATATTGTACACTTTATACTACGGTGCATTGTTGTAGCTATAATAAGCTTTGTTATCACTCTCATAATCATTACATAATACAGTATTCTCTTATTTTGTTATAAACTCTGATAGATCAATATTTATTTTATGTGTACAACGCAACAACAGTTACTCGTTTCCTATTATCATTTGAAATGTGTATTTATTTTCTTTAAAATAAATGGTGTTGTCGAGTCAAAAGAATAACTGATAATAGTGATAAATAAAAAACGACACTGATACAATAGGTACCATGACCTATTTTATAACCTAACCCAACCTATTTTAAAAAATCCATAAACAATAATTATAAACATAATTTCCGCTTTCGAGTAATTTCCAAGGAAAAGAAAACAATGGACCTTTTAAATTAAGTTATAGAAATATGCATAGCCTTAATTCCATGAACTCTTGGTCGTGTCAGAATAGAAAATCATAAAAAACTATAGCAGAAAAAAAAGGAAAAAATTACATTTTAGAATATTATAATCACTTTGACGGGAGGTAATGAGACACACAGACAAATATATTCTCTTTGTCGCCGCATTATTTCCTTGCAATATTTACAATATTTAAAAATACAAGTATTCAAACGATTGTACCCAACCCTATAAAAAATCTTTTCATAACTATTTTCCTCGCAGCGAAATTCGTGTTACAATTTATTATTCCGAAAATTCAATAATTCATATAATATACGACAATAAGTAAGTAAATACGATGTTTCTACATTAAAATTCGTAAAATTTAACACTTTTATTTGAAAACTGAATTTTGAATTTTGATAATATTAATTATAATAAAAATGTTTTTACAATGATGTTTATTTTTTTTTTCTGAGTACAACTTTTCGTATGAAAATACTTGTCCAAAAGTTTCGATCAGTTATTTTTTGAAATCGGATTTGCCTCTAGATTGTACTTTAGAGAGGTCATTTTTTGAATTTCTCAATTTTTCAATTTTTTTTTTGGAAAAAATTATCCAAAATTTGACAAAAACGACTCGGAAACCATCATTTTTTGATCCGAACTATACGAAAATTTAAACATAGATAGAAAATCATAAAAGAAAGATTTTGGCGCAAAAAAATTTTGAAAATGTGAAAAAAAAAATTTGGACATTTTTCTAACATTTTTTTTCTCATTTATTTTTTATATTATTAACTTCCTTTGTTCAGAATCGTTTTATTGAAGAAATGATTTATTGTTTCTATAAAATTCAATACACCCATCAAGAGCTTCATACTCGACGTGCGAAGAACACCCCGACGAGCGAAGTACACACTATTTTTTTTTTCTTTATACACTATTTCATATTGAAATACTTGTCCAAAAATCTCGACCAACAGCTTTTTAAAACCGGATTTGTCTCTGGTTAATACTTAGAGAGGTAAATTTTTTAATTTCTCCATTCTTCATCTTTTTTAAAAAAAACTACACAATGTTTTTTTTTGTTAACACAAAAATATTCGGAAATCATAATTTTTTAATTCAAACTCTATGAAAATTTAAATATAGATAGACAATAACATGAGAAGCATTTTGGCGCACAAAAATAAAATTTTTAAAACGTCAAAAAAATTTTGGGCATATTTCTAACACTTATCTTCTCATTAAATTTTTTTTAATTTAAATTAAAAATGATAACCTGTTGGATTATTTTTGAGTTTTTATTTCTTCACTGTGTAATTCTTTGCGTATCTATTTTTCCGGAATCGCTAAGCTATAATGTGTTATCGAGAACTTAAATGAGAAAAAAAAAAAACAAGTACTTATGGTATTTTTATTTTTTAATTTTATTTTCATCTCTCCCAGCGGTCAATATTATTATATTCTCGATTTGTGAATACTATTACTTACTGTCACGTTTTCCAGTTTAACGCCGATGTTTCGGTTAAATACCGACATTGACACTGCTCGTAAAATATAGTGTCGTTATTTGACTATATTATATTGAAACACGTTGGCCTAGGTCGTTGACCGTTCCCGTTTTTCAAACGCATAATAACATTTTAAAGTACACACCTGCAGTGCCTTGAAACGGAGCGGTTATACAACTCAACGTGCGTCGCGATAACTCGTTGGTTTCGAAGTGGGCGCGATTTCATCTTTCACGTCTTATATTTCAAAAAATCATAATGTCTGTGCAACAACAGTGTAAACAAAGAATCGTGTCGTCGGACGGAAAAAAATCACGTCACGATTTTCACAGCAAAACGTACCTACCTATACGTCGATACAAATATTATGATTTCAATCATTACGCGCATAATAGCCCCGGTGTGTAGTATGGACACGCCTTTTGGATATTCTCGCCCAAGTTCACTATATATCACTTACTTATCGCATAGAGGTCAAAGACATAATTATTATTATTTTACTGTGTTTTCAATGCAGAAAAACAAAAAAAGCCGGACATACTTCGCACGACGGGTGGTATTCTCTTGACGGGCGTATTGAATTTCAAAGAAACGATAAATCGTTTCTTCGGTAAAACGATTCTGAACGAAGGAAGTTAATAATATAAGAAAAAAACAATTTTTCGAAAAATGTCCAAAATTTTTTTTCACATTTTCAAAATTTTCTTGCGCCGAAATCTTTTTTATAGGATTTTCTATCTATGTTTAAATTTTCATAAAATTCGGATCAAATTCGAGTCATTTTTGTCAAATTTTGGGTAGTTTTTTCCAAAAAAAAAAAAAATTGAAGAATTGAGAAATTCAAAAAATGACTTCTTTAAAGTACAAATACCTAGTAACCTAACCAAATACCAAGTACCTAATAGAGGCAAATCCGGTTTCAAAAAGTTATTGATCGAAACTTTTGGACAAGTATTTCTATACGAAAAGTTGTACACGGGAAAAAAAAATAAACATCATTGTAAAAACACTAGCTTCTTCACTTCGCTCAGAATCTAATAATTCCGTATTACGGTGGAAAATTCGCTTAAAACCAACCGAAAAGAGGGGATAGAATTAGCGGGGGCGGATACAGAGGTTCTTAACGGGTGGAGGGGCAATTCATTAGTTATAACCAGAGCTCGGGACTTAAAGTATATGTTTAATTTTTGTGGATTGACTTAATATGTAGCAGAGTGCTATAGAGGTGTATGTCATGTTACAACACGTTCAATTATGAAATTTGAAAGTGCTTTTGCTTTTTTCAGCGATTTTTCAAAAAAAAAAAAATGCTTATTTCAAGTTTTTCTGACAATTATTGCTTTTTTGACCAGTTTTTCTACTTTTTTATGATTTTCTCCTGCAAAGTTATTTTTGATAGAATTAAAATTAAAAATAATTCTTAATTTATATGCATTTTTGCGTAGTCCGTCGCCGTCCGCGGGGTTAACAAAAATATTCCAATGCTCAAAATAGAACTGTATTTCTGGGAAACAAATTCATATAATTAAGTTCATGTTTATCACTCTATCACTAATTGCCAAGGGCGTATTTCTGGGGGGGCGATGGGGCGATCGCCCCCCCCCCAGAGCCTCTGTTTTTTTTTCTATTTAATAGT
>JAIPRM010015041.1:0-10385 GCA_025469315.1 Stegophylla sp. TES_Ste_2020
AAGATAATAGGGGAAGATAGATTATGTAATATTAAAGTTTTATTTACTAATACAAGTTTTGGTCAAAAGTTTATTAATTATCTGGGTCCTGTCATTTTTAACTCTTTGCCAATTGATGTAAAAAAAAAGATATATAATGATAAAATTAATTTAAAAAAATGTATTAATAATGTTTTGTTTAAAGAATTAAGTCAGTGTTTAATTTAAATCAAATCTAATTTGTATGTTTCTCATTATTATCTATTGTTATTATCGTTGTTGTTATTATTATTATTTTGATTACTTTCTAATACAGTGTTTGTTTAAAATTATGTTATTTTAAGTATTTAGGAAAATTATATGTTGTATACTATTACTCCCTACACCAACACAAGCTTAGCTCAAAGGTGTAGGTAATTTTTTATTATTTATGTAATATTTTCTTCTTGTATTATGTTATTTAAATAATAAAATCTACCATAATCTAAAAAAAAAAAAAAAAAAAATTGGGAACTGGTTAGAATTGTTATTAAAAAAGTTTATTGCGTTGCTAAATCAATGTGTTTAAGGTATTTTTATTGTATTTTTCAAGTAAGGGGAGTGCACCCGTCCAGCCCCTACGTATTGTTTCAATTTATAACAATTTATAATTTTATATCCGATAATATTTTTAAAATAATTTTTGTTTTATTTAGAACATCTAGTGAAATATTGTGAATATGCTGTCGAAGTACTCAAAGCATGTACGTTTGACCAAATCTTTATTTAAGAACATTAGTTTCATAAAATATATTATTGTTGAAAAAATAAAGTAAAGACAAGAAAGCCGGAAATACTTCTCACCACGAATATTCTTCGCTCATCAATCATTTCTTCAAGAAGACGATTCTGTATGAAAGAAGTTAATTAGACGAAGAACAATAATATTCGTTATTTTCAACTCACTCACCAAGAGTATTCGATCCGAAGAGCGAAGAATATCCGTGGTGCGAAGTATGTCCGGCTTTTTTGTTTATACTTTAACTTTACTTCACTTTTTTATCTAATATAAAAAGGAAAAAAAATTGAATGAGAAAAAAAAATGTAGCAAAATTTTTTTTCATATTTTCAAAATTTTCTTGTGCCAAAATGTTTCTCATATTATTGTCTATCTGTGTTCAAATTTTCATAAAGTTTGGAAATTGATCCAAAAGCAAAATGATCCAAAAGCTTCGATCAGCCACTTTTTGAATTAAAAATTGGGCCTTAGATAGTATATTTTATACTTAGCATTTTTCATAGGGTTTACACTTATCAATATTGTTGGTGTTCCCACCCCTACCCACTGCCTAAGACTAGGTCCCCCTACTCACCCTAATCCTACCACCCTTCCCGTCTCGTATCCTATCCTTCTTCCACTAACCTCCCTTAACCTTATGTATGATTTTTTTCATTTTCACTTCTCCTTTTTCTGCCGTGCCAATTCTATTTTACCCTAAATAATAAATATTTTATTCCTAAAATATGCGTGCGAGTGTATATTACGTTCAAAATAGAACTGAAAGATTTTATATTTCACGGATAGGTGGTGTAATAAAAGAAGAAGCACCAGCGGGTATGTTTTTTTAATTTAAATAAATGATCAATTTCATTAAGAATCAAAATTAATAAATAATTAATTAATTAGTCATAATAGTAAATTATAGCAACATTTAAGTAATCAATTATAAATTCATTTATACTTATATAATCATATAATCAATTATAAATTTAGCAATATTGAAATATCAAAAGAAATTCTCTTATATTTTGTAATGACGTGTAAGATATGTACGAGTGTATATTATGTTCAAAATAGAATGTTGAAAGATTTTATATTTCACGGATAGGTGGTTTAATAAAAGAAGAAGCATCACCGGGTATGTTTTTTTAATTTAAATAAATGATCAATTTCATTAAGAATCAAAATTAATAGATAATCAATTAATTAGTCATAATAGTAAATTATAGCAATATAATATAAGTAATCAATAATTATAAATTCAATTATTTATACAATCATATAATCAATTATAAATTTAGCAATATTAAAAAATATCAAACGAAATTCTCTTATATTTTTTATAATGACGTGTAAGATATGTAAGAGATATGACGTATCAGTGTATATTATGTTCAAAATAGAATATTGAAAGATTTTATATTTCACGGATAGGTACTCAAACAAAACAACAAGCACCAGCGGGTATGTTTTTTTAACTTAAATGATCAATTTCATTAAGAATCAAAATTAATAGATAATCAATTAATTAATCATAATAGTAAATTATAGCAACATTTAAGTAATAAATTATAAATTCATTTATATATATATATATAATAAATTATAAATGTAGCAATATTAAAAAATATCAAACGAAATTCTCTTATATTTTTTATAATGATGTGTAAGTCGTAAGATATGTAAGAGATACATCGATGGTGCAGTGAATATTTTTAAATGGCAGCATAATTTAGTCCAGAGATTCTCAAACTTTTCAGGCCAGGCCCCCCTCCCCTATTTGATCAACCCTAGACGTGGGCCCCCCATGAAAATAATTTCAGTAGTCATGTTTAGAGTACTGAAAAGTTAAAAACAAACAACAAATATAGGCTAATATATATTTTATACTCACATTACTAATGTATTTTAAAATAAAATGTATTTATCATAAAAGGTTTGAATCAATCGGTCACTTTTAATGTGATAGGTGGGCTTGTTTTTTTCATCACAAAGTTTGGTGAAACGAGGAGAGACTCTTATACACACTCTACAGGACACTACATATTACTATGTAAATTTCACAAATCTTTTTCTATCCTACCAATACCCAATACGATGTTGATTTTTAAAATTTTCTTGCGCCCCCCTTATAAAGCTTCGCGGCCCCCTGAAGGGTCGCGCCTCACACTTTGAGAACCTCTGATTTAGTCAGTTCAGTAAAATACGTTGACATTACACGTTTCAGGACATGAGAGGGAAATTCAATTATGACGTTTTATTATTTTTTCAGCTACAAACACGCAAAAATCCAGTTTAATACAACAATTTTGTGAAGCTCGAATACTACAACAATATACTACAGTGTATGGATAATAATATTTATCTTCGATTAATTATTATAGTTTTGTTTATTTATGAATATCACGGTAATTAATAAATTATATCTATGGGTTTATTATTATAATAATATTACTGTCGTTTCATAATATTTAGGGGTTTATTATAATTTTTGTTTCATTTATAAAATTTATGTATGGGCTTGTTATTATATTTATAAATGACATGGAATGTTTACTATAAAATAGCATATAATATTAAAAATAAATTCATGGAAAATGCACAATTTTTATTTTATTTTGATTCCACTGACCTTTCTTGTTTTTCTCCTTTCTCCGTTCAATTTTTAAAAAAATCACGATAAAGCATAATATTTAATTTTGAAAAAATGCGAATCACGGAATTCATTTGGTAGGATAAGACCGAACACGTTCTTAGAGTGTTCGTCCTGGAGCTTAGCAATCCGAATCAATCGTAGGCTCCAAGAATAGTTTTGCAATAAGTTTTGTAGTCACTGGATATAAGTGACAATAACGAAAATATTAGGAATGCAAAGCGATTCAGGAAATAAAAAATATAAGGATGGCAATTAAATAATATAATATAGACAAATGTAAGGAAGCCGAAATCAAAACAATTATTTTTGGCAAAACAGATAAATACAGCAGTTATACAATAAGAGGAGAGAAGACAAGGAAAGGCGAAGAAGAGGAATTTAATTAATTTCAGTATTTATTTATATATAAATGTTTGTTTTCCCAAAAAAAAAAACTTCAGAATAAGAAAAAATACCGAAGAAGACTTCAAAATGACCCAAAAAGGAGCACTTAGAACTGTGTTCAGGAAAAGGAATCACAGTTCGAGAAAATAGTTCGAATCAACATCATATGATCGGTTAAATCACCCAGAAAAAAAATTTAGCGAACCAACGTTTTGGAATTATGTAAGCGAATCCACTAAAACATTTTCGTGCGAATCTTTAAGTGATGAGGAGCACGAATTGTTATCCTGTTCGATTATTCCGGAAAATGTCGAAAAGTTGATTATTTCTAATCCATTAGGGACAGACTCTGACACGTACTTGCTTCACTCAAATTAATGTTCAAATAACTAACCATTTATTTTTTTTTAAATTGTCTCAATGTGTCGACGTAAATAACCTTTTTTTTCGGCATATATATTTTTAATTTCGTTAGAGGCAATTTAAAATTTTGAGTGAAGCAATAAAGTTTATAATTTTTATTTTCTACCTCTTCTCTTCTGTGAACACTTTTGTATAGAAACATTTGTGTCCAAAAGTTTCGATTAGTAACTTTTTTTTAATCAGAACTCGGCTCTAGACGGTATTTTAGAGGTCATTTTCTGCAATTCGTATTTTTTCAAAGGGTCGACACAGCATAAAAATATGTGTTTTCTCGTCATTTTATTTCACTTTGATTGTTTATTTGGTTGCTAAAGAAAATTTATAAAACAACCAATTAATTTGTTGATTAATTAACAATGACTAATAGGATTTTGTTCTGTTCCTCGTTCTTTTTTTTTTATAAAATAGAATTCGTTCAACGTGCGTTATTTGAAAAGGAACTCTTTCCAGGAATCCGTTCCTCGTGAAACTCATTCCTTACGAACACTGACCTTGACTGAACTACAATAAACAACATTAGTATTCATGAATGGACGTGATTCGTGTCGTTAGCGAATTTTCCAATAATGGTCGAGGCGCTTCTGGCCGAGCATGAAACAGGTAACGCACTTGTACATCGATTGTTCTACTTTCGATTGGTCAATCGGTTATGTCTTATAATGGGGAATGATAACTGTGGTCCGGCATGAAACTGTTTCATGTCATGACTCACGAATAATGAGTAAATGAGCTGCGTTGGCGGATGTCGATGTCGATGTGGCAGTATTATATAAGATGTTTTTGATTGTATAATTTAAGTCTGCATTTTCGAGACGATCAACAATTCGAAGTAAATTGTTGTAGTCGTCAATGAACGGTGTCGTACCATGGGTATTCTTCGCTCCTCGGGTGAGACTAGAGTTGGATATTATGTTAAATTTTAAACAAACAATAAGTCATTTCTTCAATGAAATTATTTAGAGCGGAGTTTTCATTACGGTGGTTACCGACGTTAAAAATGACTATCGTGTTACCACGGTTACATTGGTCACTATGTAACCATGGTTACATTGAAATTTTTAATTCATTACACATGATAGGAGAACCACTTCTCATTTTCAATTTTACCGCATTAGTCAATTTATCGTTTAACTGTTTATTTGTAAATTTTATCACAATATTTTGATTCCTTATTATTGCTAATTCTACATACATTTGATGAGTCATATTCATTAATTTTCACATTTACAAATTCTGCAAGTTTTTTTTAACAATTTCATAGACTGATTCATTTGGTGTTTTAGTAATAGGTACTCCTAATTTCAATAAAATTTAACAGTGAGGATTGTTCAGCGGCATTTTACTTGATTCTTAGTGATTTAACTTTAGAAATATATATCCATATGATATATAATATATATCTATATCCATAGATGGATATATATATCTATGATAAAACAAATAGGTATGTCAGCAATATCCATATTCATGACAAAATCGCGCAATTAAAGCTGCCGTTAATTTCGCCTCTTTTCGTTGGACCAAAAATTAATATTTTTTAACTTTTTATCACAAAATTTTCATTAATTTGAAGTAGATTGTGAGTTATCATTTGAAATTGTGATAATAGGCGAAAGCCGGACGCCATTTTGACTAAATCATGCGTATCGGGATAGTAAGTTGCTGACATACCTATTTATTTTATCATGTATATGTCATCTTTAAAATTGATCTAGAAAAATATATTTTGTAGTCAAGATAAAACTTTTATATAACTATGATGAGATAAAAGATAATTATTTCTTTAATTATCTGTTTAAGGTAAAAGATAATTAATTATTTAATATGGAGTTCAATAAATAGTTGTTGACATAAACTTCTCCAACGGCAGAATAGTACAGAATGAAGATGAACGACATTTCATAATTAAATATTTTAACATGGTCATTTGCGATAGTGCTACGATAGTGTATTTACAGATAATTCTGTGAACAAAAATATTATCACATTAATAGATATTATTAGATTAGATTAAAGGTAGTTTATTTATTTCAGGGACAATAGTGACGTGAATCTAGGTCATATGACAAAAATATACCTGTGCTGCGGATTTTTGAAAAAAATTAAATATAATATATTGATCATCTTATACTGGTATATTAATAATTGTACATGTAAATATTTTTAAAAAAAATTTAAAGCATAGTAAAGTATATACAAGAAAGCCGGACATACTTCGCACCACGGATATTATTCAATCTTCGGGATAGACACTCTTGGTGGGTGTGTAGAATTTTAAAGAAACGATAAATCATTTCTTCAATAAGACGATTCTGAACGAAAAAAAGTTAATAATATAAAAAGCAATATAAAAGTCGTCATTTCCAACACACCAGCCAAGAGTATCTGACCCGAAGAGTGAAGAATATCCGTGAAGTATGTCCGGCTTTCTTTTTTTTTATAATTTTACATATATTGTATTATTTTTTGCATATCAATCAGGGCTCTAAATTAATAATCCAGTTGTTATGAAATACGTACTGTGCTGTTCGTTTTTTATAAAATCTAAAAATAAAAGAGTATAACGTAACTAATTAGTAAAGCAACTCTACGAACGCTCTAAATTTCTAATTTCAAATTTTAAAACGTCGACTTTATAACCTAACCACAAAATCAACTGCAATTTTTCGAAACATAAGTATATTAACGTTTAACTTGTCATGTCATACAATATTGAAAACTAATTGGAAAGTCAGTAACCTAAATTATTTTTTCTTGATTTCGTACTTAATTTATTATGAAAAAGTGCGAATTTCTTAGAGATAAATTTTACTTTTTTTACAATGATTTCCAAAAAAATTTCCACTGGCATTTTGAAAGATGCCAAAAGAAACTATTTCACACTGTTACTTATCGAAAAAGCATATTTTTTTTTTTATTTTAATTAGTTGAATTTAGAATGAATAAGTGTGATTCATAATTATTTCTATATTATATATATATATATTGCGTTTATTATTATTTAATGTTAATCTAAACGATGAAGGTCCACCTCTCTCAAATAATAATTTTAAACGTAAAAATAATAATTTCATAAGCCGAATAATATATGTAATTAATAATCAATGAGGGATCTTCTTACTTGAATAATCGAATCCAGCAACTATAGTTTAAAATAAAATATTTGTTACAAAAAATTTAAATCAAAGTTCATAAAATATTTTTCAATTAATATATAATAATACAGCCTGGGATGAAGGTATTAAGCGTGTCTTCATTGTATTGACATCATTATTAATTAAACTTGATAATTAAATACCTACAAGTGCATTAAAGGTCAAATGGTTTTATTATATTTTAATGCCTATACAAAAATAGACATTTGAGTGATGTAATACAACTGTCAAATACATGCAAAAGCACTTTGGATGATTCTTAATCTATTTTTAATTTTTTCATTCATAAATTATTTTATTCGTTAGGACATTTCGCAACTCAAACCTTTTATTTCTTTTCCTGAACTATATCAAAAAAATTATTTAGAACTTTTTCATACTAGACACAAAGTATTTACATTAAATTATTTAACTTCCATACGTACTTATCATTGGACAATCCGTTTCAGCATTTCCTGGAATGATAAGTTTAATCAGGTAAGTAACTTAAATGCAACAAAGAATTAAATAAAAACCGACATCTTCGTATTTTGCTTAATGTATTTAAGAATTTATTATTTAATATATTAATACAACAAGAGACTCCTTTATGTTAGATAATATACAATATGCAATATAATATTAATTTACACAAAAAAATTGTTAATTGTCATAAAATGACTTGTTAATTTGCATATTGTGTATAGAGAATGGATTTAGACTTGTACTTCATATTTTCTGTAAATCCTAATTTATCTGATAAATACCTTACTAAGGTTAAATATTAATACTTTGTCCAACTTATTCGTACTTAATTAAAAATATTCTTTTTCCTTTATATTTGTATATCGTGCCTCGAAAGGACTAAATAGTACTATAAAATGAGCCCCTTACTACACAGATCATACAATTAGCAAACTCTAGTACTAATTTTCCTAAATAGTTTCTTCCAGTTTTTCTTTTCTCTGTATTGTTCTTTTTTTTTTTTTTAACTCCATTCTTATACTTTTATAATACAATATATATTTATCAAAATTTCAATTTTTCCTATTTTTTCAATTATTTTAACATCCATATTACATAATATGTATGTGATTTTTGTACTTTTGTTAAATTTTGGATCCCTTTCTATTTATAAATTATAAATTACTACAGGCCATGTATCAAAATATTCAAATTCAGACTATATTTTTCATAAAAACTAAATTTATGATAAATATACTATGTACATACCTTTAAATCCAAATTTAGCTATTATACCTATAATAATTGTATTTTTTTTTTAAAAAAAATGACAGAATAATAATTACGGTCAATTTTTACTAGAATTAAATATTATAAAATGCTTTATTTCAATCTTTACTATTAGTTATAAACGTAATTATGTTGTTTTCGTGTAGAATGTATTAAACTGATTAATTATTATATACAAACGTATTTACATTAAAAAAAATTGAGCAAACCTTTCATTTGACAACACATAACAATGGTTTTCTTTTAGATTTTGTGTAGAGCGACGAAGTTAGTGTATTTAAAATGTTCATTATTATTATTTTTTTTTCCATAAACTCGTTTATGTATAGAAATACTTGTCCAAAAGTATAATAAAAATAAGGGAGGCAAAATATTTATTTTTTTGATTTAGCTCTCCCCTGAATTTTTATTCTAATTCCACCATTAGTTCTTGTTCTTCAAAATATTAATTCACAGATGTAAGTTTCCACTGTGGAACTAAACATTGTAGCCAGATTAATTGCCAATAGTTTGAAAGAAATATAAATTTTCTTTACTAATTATTATAGTAAATAACATAATCAAGTAATATATATTTCCTTCCACGGTCCGTTAGTATAGATAAATAATTTGATTTATTCTTTAAACAAGTAATTTATACATTTTCCACAAGATAGAACTTTTTGTATTTTACTTTTGATAATTTTATTTATTTTTTTAAATTATATTATTTGTATTCATCTTTATTATGAAATTACATGTACACCTATTATGATTTATGACTGAATTTTTTTGTTGTGTTTGACCATTGCTTTATATACGTGACTACGGGTTGGAACTAGTACCTGTTGACTTTTTTACTGTGATTTGTATATATTATTATTTAATTAACTAACTACTAACTAGTAATGCGCCTAATACGAATACTTCTTAACAATATTATTTTATAATATTTATAATATGATAATAATAGTGTATAGAGTAAATAATAAATTAAATAAAGATACAATACCTGGACATTCTAAAAAAAGATAATAATAATAATAGTATAAATAATATTTCACAGAAATCATTTAAGTTTTTCATCATAACAAATGATTATGAAACAAAATATAAGTTTAGTAATATTTTTAACGTAAACTTTAAAAGACAATTATCAATATTATGGAAAGTACAAGAAATATTATGAATAAAATTAATAGTTGTTTTTGTTTTTAAAAAATAAAAGTTAGCTTATTTGAAACGATGTATATAAAATATGTATAGTAACAGTGTTTAAAAAATATCAACAATTCTATTATTTACAAAACAATAACAATTATTTAAAAAGGATAATAAAGCGTGGGGAGGGGGGGAATTCATTATGCACCATGTAAAACTATTATTTTATTTGAGCTTAAAAATCAAATATTTTGACATAATATAAATAAATAATACAATAAAAATTATTGTCTTCTAGATTTTTCTAGACAACAGTTGTTTCAAATCATTAATTTTTTGCAATAGTGGTATTAATTTATTTTAGATTCTGAACAAAGTGAAGAAGCTAGTGTTTTTACAATGATGTTAATTTTCTTTTTTTTTATTTTATTTTTTCTGTTAACACTTTTTCGTATAGAAATACTTGTCCAAAAGTTTCGATCAATAACTTTTTGAAACCGGATTCGCCTCTAGATTGTACTTTAGAGGGGTCATTTTTTGAATTTCTCAATTCTTCAATTTTTTTTTTGGAAAAAACTACCCAAAATTTGACAAAAACGACTCGGAAACCATCATTTTTTGATCCGAATTTTATGAAAATTTAAACATAGATAGA
>JAIPRM010015042.1:0-10385 GCA_025469315.1 Stegophylla sp. TES_Ste_2020
TTTGTTTTTAAGCATTAATATTATAAAAAATTATAAAAAATAGTTTGTTCTAATATATATTCTCTACGGGCAGTCACTTTTTTTTTTTTTTTTTTTTTTTTAGAAGGCAAATGAACAATGTTAAAATTTATTTTTCATTAAATGACGTAAAAATGAAAAATAAAACGATGAAAAATTTATTATTTTTTTATAAGTAGTAGGTAGTAAATGTAATATTAATGCATTTTTTTTCCCCCATACAGATGTATTTATTTTAGGAGAATTTGTATTTTCGACTTTCATTTTATTATCTGTACATCCTGTGACCGAAGTCTACGCCGCATGCGTATGATGTATCCCATTTACTCAAAAATTATTTCCTCCGGACAAAGTTCTAGGATAATTTGGAGGAATAAACAATCAGAGGTTTAAATAGAAAAAAAATTATTATTACCGAAAGTGATATGCTCGTAAAAAATAAACTAAATATACTCAGTGACGTATTTTTTTTATTATTTTTTTTTTTTTGAAAATAAGCCATTTTATTTTACCAATTATTATAGTTTTGTCGTCGTTTCATTCATTTGTCATTTTCAGGGTCGATTTCAAAATAATATTTTTAAAAAACACTTTGTAAAAATATTTATAACCGTAATATTATGCCGTTTACCTGTGTGTATATGTGTGTAAAAGCTTTTCAAAAAGAAAAAAGAAAAAAGGTCGCTTTTATGTAAAATAAGGCTTCGTTAAAAACGCTCATTCAAATGATATACAATGTAATATATAAAAATCATTATGAACCGAGCAAAACTACGTTGTGCGCAGGAGTTTAGTTATTTTAAAACCGATTGAGGTACAGTTCCAAATAATAATATTCTTTTTAAAGCGTTGCAGTGAAAACTCTACCTTTTTTTTTTTTTTTTTTTTATTATAAATTTAAATATTTTCGTTTTATTTCAAAGCCTATGAAATTTAAATACTTTTTATCCGATACTAAACGAAAACCATAATTTCGTTTCATTAATGTCTTTTCTTTTTTTTTTTCGTCGCGAACAGTGTGAAACGTTTTACATCAACGCTGCTTTATTAACACAATTTTGGAAATGTGAAAAAAAAATTTTTGGACATTTTTCTAACGTTTTGTTTTTCTCATTTATTTTTTATATTATTAACTTTCTTCCGTTCAGAATCGTTTTATTGAAGAAATGATTTATCGCTTTTATTTAATATTCAATACACCCGTCAAGAGAACCCCACCCGACGTGCGAAGAACACCCCGACGAGCGAAGTACACACTTTTTTTTTTTAACCATTTTTGATACTGAATATTGAACATGCTCTTTTTTTTTTTGTGAAGCCATTTATTTACAGTTGATATTTAATTTTATTAAATTCCATTTGTTAGTTTATATAATTGTCTCTCACAGTATAAAATTCAATAATTTTTAATTAAGTTAAATAATAAACCACGTGGTTTTTTCCAATTAATGTTAGAAATCGACATTTTTTTTTTTTTTTAAATAAATAAAATATAATTAATTTTCATAAATTCTCATTCCATAGAAACCGATCGTTGGTGCAATAATTATTTTTCAGACCCAAATGTTTATCTTATTTCTTCATTGTTAATTAATGCAGATTATTGTATTTCACTTGAAAATATAATAACAGTGGTATGTTTAAATGTAACAAGAATAATTAAATTAATATATAACTATAGTAGTCAATCTCTCCGTAATTATTTTAACGCATAAAATATACTTGAAAAATATTAATTTGTTTCAGTACCGAAGTCATTTCGAAGCTAACGCTAATGGATTTGACAAAAAATTCAAAAATATTGGCATATATAATATATTTTGCATTACAACTGATCAGTTGAATTCATAACGAATAAATTACAACTATCGTTCGTATTAACGCTATATTGAAGAAATATTTTTTTGTTTCTTTAAAATTCAACACATCCATCAAAAGTATTCCAACCAAAGAACACCCATGGTGCGAAGTATAATTTTTTTTTTTTTGGTAAGAAATGTTACTGGGAAGTACAACAAATCTTAGCGTTGATTGCTAAACCATTGGTTAACCTAAAAAAAAAAAATAAACTTCGCACCATAGGTGTTCTTCGGTTGGAATACATTTGATGGATGTGTTGGTGAATTTTAAAGAAACAAGAAATTATTTCTCTTCAATAAAATGACTCTGAGCGGAATTTCAGTTAATACAAAATAACGATTGTCAACTTTATAATCAAAGATATTGTTAAAAAAAAAAAATAAATAAATAAATTTTAAAAGTTTTCGTTTACGTATATTTATTTAAATATAAATCATAAAGTTTAGATTATAAAAAAAATATATTTTAAAGAAGTTTCTGTCAAATTTTGGTCGGTCCTTTCCGAATTTCGAAAAGGACTATTGAAAATTTCGAAAAATGACCTCTCTAAATATTTCCATCTAGAGCCTGATTTTAATTCAAAAAGTTGCTGTTCGAAACTTTAGGACAAGTATTTCTATATGTAAAAGTGATCGCAAAAAAAAAAAAAAACAACAAATAGGTAGACATCACATAAACAAATAAAAAACATAATTTTCAGGCTAAGTGCTACAGTTTTAAAATTAAATTTAAAAAAAACTATAAAACTACCCACTTTGGCTATTTTTCAATCCTTTTGGTGGGGCACGTGAAGGGGGTGAATGATTATGAACAAATTTAATGTAAATTACTTTCTCAGGTTGATGGACAAAATAGGGTGCGACTTCAATAATATTAATTGTTTTTTTTTCTTCATCTATAACAACTAAGAACTACCCTAATATATATAATATGATAGAATTAAACATACCATTTCCCGTATAAAAAATAGCGGACGGTACCTTCAACAATCATAATATTATTGGTGCAAAAGTGTAGATAGCAAAATTTAGATAACCTAAATTATTCACAAATTTTTGGACGTGTTGTTACACGTATTAAATCGTATTGAAAATGATGAGTTGCTCTTGTTTCTATAGAAATGTCGACATAAAATCTTTACTCGCCAATATTATTTTATACTCAATTAGTTTGCTTTGACAACGAGCTTGGATTTACATAATATTATATCGATTTTCTTATTTCCGTTATTAGTTAATCATTAATTAAATTATTATAGATCTGATTGAATTTCTCAAGTGCAATATAATAATATAATGTTTATTTAATCAATCGTTATAAAGCTATAATTATCGTACAACACCAATGACGAGAAAGTGCATAATATTGTATGCCCAAAAGCGGAAAATTTTGTTGTTTTAAAATTTTCGCTGATATACCAAAAGAAAGTAAACAACATTTTTTTTTTTTTTTTTATCTATGACGCAAGAAAAGAGAAAAATTCCGTCTCGGGAATTCAACAGTTATATTTCTAATCGTAGTTATTCGGATAAATATTTTTTTTGTGTGCCCAAACGAAATGCCGAGGAACAAAACCAAACGTAGAAAACGACAAGAGTTCATCGCACTGCAGAAAAAACTCAATCTAAAAACAAAAACTTACATTACGCGTTCGGATTCTATTGTGTTTCGACCATAACCGTAATCTCGATAAAATCGTCCGTAGTGCGATTCGCGACTGTAAGTATATATACGAACCCGAGTCGGATAAAAACTCAAAGAACTAATAACGTTGAAACCCTTTGAGGAAAAGAAAAAATAATTGGAAAAGTCCAAGAGTATCAGTAGCTCTTTACACGATTATTTTCAATATGGGACAGGGATGAAAAAAAATCCAAAAAAAAAAAAATACATGCAATTCCCTTTAAAAGTTTACAGTTTGACAGAATATTAATTGCAATCATTATAACAATATATTGTATATAGAGGATTTTCCGTTTAAAGTATACATTATGTTATATGCGTACAAAAAACTTTTTCTCTGCAGCTGCCACGACGTTATATAGGAAAAAAAAAATCATTCTTTTTTCTAAGCAGTAAACACTAACACAAAGGTATGATACATTGGTAGGTATTGAATTTATATCATTAATATCTTCCTAATAATACAAAAAAAAAAAAAAAATGTGTGTACTTCGATCGTCGGGGTGTTCTTTGCACGACGGGTGGGATTCTCTCGACGGGTGTATTGAATTTTAATAAAACGATGAATCATTTCTTCAATAAAACGATTCTGAACATGGGAAGTTAATAATATAAAAAATAAATGAGAAAAAAAAATGTTAGAAAAATGTCCAAAAATTTTTTTTTCTTGCGCCAAAATCTTTCTTATATACATTATTTTATATCTATGTTTAAATTTTCATATAGTTTGGATCAAAAGAAAATGATGGTTTCCGAGTCGTTTTTGTCAAATTTTGGGTAGTTTTTTCCAAAAAAAATTGAAGTATTGAGAAATTCAAAAAATGACCTCTCTAAAGTACCACCTAAAGGCAAATCCGGTTTCAAAATATTTACTGATCGAAACTTTCGGACAAGTATTTTCATACAAAAAGTTGTACACAGAAAAAAAAAATAAGAAACAAAAAAATAAACATCATTGTAAAAACACTAGCTTCTTCACTTCGTTCAGAATCTAAAATATGCACTTGGCGACCAAAGACCGACCACGACTCGTGTGCGTTTGATTTTTGAAATATTATATACAATCACTCTCTCTCTCTCTCTCTCTCTCTACCTCTCTGTAGGGGTTAGGTTAGGTTAGATTAAAATTATTGTAATATTAGACAAAACTATTTTATTTAATATTTATTTATTAATATAAACGGACACGTAATTCCTATACAATATTATAAACGTAAGCACAGTAATAATAAATATATGGTATGTGAACAATCCTTCATACTGTTAGTTGACATAAGAATAACAAAATTAGAAACTAAGATGCATAGTAAAATTATAAAGTTACATATGAGTGGACAAAGAGAATATATATATAAGGTAAGTAATAACAAAGAAGATATAAAATAACAATAATAAAAATAAAAATAAATCAAAAGTAATAGAATTATCACCTGCAGCCATTAAAATGTTAGAGGGACTACTGTTTATCATATAGTTTGTTTTGTAAGGCAATGGGATAGAATAAATCATTATTTCTTGTGTTAGGAGGAAGTTTATTTTCAAACGAAAAAAATGGAACTGAGAGTTCTTCACGATTCGATATTTCCTAAAAGTAAAAATTATGCAACAATTTTGATAATAATAAGATGCGTCTTATTTTTTAAGCGGAGAAAGTCTGATAAATTTTTATTCGCTGAATCGTAAGAACCACGAGGAGGCCTGTAAATATTGAAGTCGAAAGAAATAAATATAATTCATAAATATATCGCGTCTTTACGTAGGTGTAGGTGTCAGTGTCGTGTGTCGTGTGTGTAATATAATATATTACACGTTCATATTCAATTCTGTTTCCATAGTAGCGTTTCGGGCGTACAGTATCGATTATACGAAATATGTACTGGTTTGCGTTTGCGAAAAATTCGTAACATAAAGGAGACTACTGATAAGCCCTAAAGCTAGGGACTTATAGGAGTTGGCATGTTTTTCAAAAATCATTCAATACATAGCTAAGTATAATATAGAAATGCATTTCATAAAGTTGTGTGCAGTTCTCTTTAATTTGCGTAATATTTTGCATATTATTTAGATGCTCTTTTTTTCTCGATATAAGTGCATATTTTTGGTTATATTTGAGTTTTAAGTGCATATTTCACATATATTTTTCTTTTAATATTTAATTTGAGTTTTCTTGGTAGGCAATGGAAAATTTTTCACTGAACACCCGAAGAAATTGAATGTTGTTTGATATTTTTATTTGTTATTTAAACGTAAGCTTGAAAAGAATAGAGATTTAAAAAAAAAAAAAAGAAAAGAAATTTCATAAATAATAGAAGAAGAATAAATAATATACATATTATTAAAATATATTATACAATAAAATTTTTAAATATTTTGAGTTTTACAGTAAAATTATTCATGTTTTATAAAGAGATTATTTTAGCATTTTTGTGTATTTTCAGAGCGTATTTCGTAAATTTTATAGCATATTTGGTACATTTTTAGAGCATAAATGCATGTATATGTATAAGTTTTTTTAGATTCTGAACGAAACCAGTACTTTTACAATAATGCTTATTTTTTCTCTTGCCACTTAACCGCGTCGTTTGGCTTTGAACGTTTTGTAGAAAGTATAATAAAACCTATATTCGTTTTACTATTACACACAATGTTGCATTTTTACCACATTATCTGCATACGTTTGTCTATGAATAGCGCACAATATATGCGCCAAATGGAATATAAAAAAAAAAAAAACAAGATTTTGATAAATATATATCCGAAATAAAAACGCGTACAGTGTATAGCACGCATTTTAAGCGCCTTTATTTATATTATACGTCGGTTTGAAATTCGTTCAGTGAAATTTCTTTATTTAAAATAAAAAAAATAATAAATAAATATTTCCTCTCGTTATCGTTTGTATGAAAATCGACGAAGCATCCCGCGAGACATTGTACGATCTATACATAAAAAAAAAAAACGTAATAGGGACCGAAGGTTTACACATTTTGAGCACATACGTATATTATTACACTCGGAAGAATATGATGTTGCCATAGTTACTCGTTGCTAAAGTACAACGGGAAAAGTAACTACGGAAATTGTAGGAATAAATATAAAAAGCCGGACATCATACTTCGCACGATGGGTGTGTTCTTCACACGACGGGTGGGATCCTCTTGACGGGCGGGTGTATTGAATTTTAAATAAAAGCGATAAATCATCGCTTCAATAAAACGATTCTGAACGAAAGAAGTTAATAATATGAAAAAAAATTTCCAACATTTTTTTTTTTCGCATTTTAAAAATTTTCTCGCGCCAAATGCCTTTTTTATATTGTTTTCTATCTGTGTTTGAATTTTCATATAGTTCGGTACAAAAAACGATAGTTCCCGAGTCGTTTTTGTCAAATTTTGGATAATTTTTTCAAAAAAAAAAAATTGAAGAATTGAGAAATTCAAAAACTGACCTCTCTAAAGTAAAATCTAGAGGCAAAAACGGTTTCAAAAAGTTACTGATCGAAACTTTTGGACAAGTGTCTCCATACGAAAAGTTGTACACAGAAAAAAATAAAATAAACATCATTGTAAAAACACTAGCTTCTTCGCTTCGTTCAGAATCTAAAAATTAATATATATATATATATATATATATATATTTTTTTTTTTAAACGTTTACACTTGATTAATAATAAGGTAGATTGCCGTGAATTACTGGCTAAAATAAAATTTAATGTACCATCATCCTTTTTTACTCATAATCAGTTTACCTTTCATATAGATCACCACAGCCAAAATTATAGTATTAATGCTCCAATTAATATAGAATGTTATCTTCCTGTAATAATTTTAAAAAAATTATGATTTTAACTTTGACAATTCATCGTTATTGTATACCGTTATAAAATTTAATTTCAAATAAAATATTATGTAAATATGAAATTTTCCTATTATTGTAGTATTTCAGAATATTATTTTCTATTAGAATATTTGTAATATTGTTAATTTTTATTATATTTACATTTTTTAATTATCTTATATGTGTACTTGAGTCACTGGTAATCTAATATAAGTAATAACGTACACCTCAATTTGTAGGTTTGACTCTTGGAATTACTTCACGTCCGTCAAACTTGTCATTCGATTATACTCGTGTTGTGTCGCGGGAACAGACTTACAGGTTTGGTATATATAAGTCTGTCGAAATAGTCTGTAAAGCAAACACGGCGCACCGAAATCAGGAATTTTGTAATCCAAAAAGTTGGCCGTTTTTTATTGTGAGCGCAGCGAAGAACCTACAGGCTATTTTGGTAGTGGTTTGACAGTAATTATGTTTATTTCTTTTTTCTTTTTTCGTGTAACAAAACACTTACCACTATCACAATTATCATTAAATATTAAATACTATATTATGATTTTACAAAATAAAAAGTATTTCAAATTATTTCATTTTGGTATATTCATTTTTGGGGCGCACCACAATATTATATTTGTTCTATTTATACTCCTACCAGATCGAGATGACCGTTTCCACAGTGAAATTCATCTTTATAATACTGCTGTAGCCGCATAGGCGCAAAAAGAATGAAAAATTTGGAGGGGGGGAGGCTAATATTTTTTTATTCATTTTGATAAGTATATTCGTATAAAATATTTTTTGAAGTATATAATACGCATGATATACCTATTTTATAAACGCTTATTTATCGTACATCTATATAATGAAAAATATGTATTTAATGATCGAGGATTATATAAAAAAAAATGATATACAATTTGTATTTCAACATAGGTTAATAAAACATAGGAAAATATTGTGTTTCATTGTTGCACCAAAAATATTTTTATATATACCTATTCAAATATCATACATTTTGGGGAGGGGGGCTAAAAATACTTTTGTGGGTGCTAAGCCCTCCTAGCCCCTCATCTATTTACACCAATCATCCGCGGTATCTTTCGAAAATGTTCGAATTACAATAACAAAAGATAAAATACATTATAATGGTCGGATGGACATGCGAAATCCTTTATTACTTCCTGTAGGATGCATAGTAATTATTATACGTGCGTACCTACAAAATTGAGGGGCGGCGTATTTACAGTTTTTACATTTTTGTACGCCCATATAAAAAATCGCCGCCCCAAATTCAACAAGTGCTTTTAACCCGTACAATTAATTCAGATTTATAAAACGGATTAAAAATAAAAAAAATAAAAATTCCTTGTTTACTACACTTTATGCGTTTAGAGCAAAATAACAAGTTAAAACATAAATATGAACACTTAGATGTAATATGTACTTTATAGGTACACGAAATTATTTCTTAAAATTTACATTATGTTTTTGAAAATAAGTCAAAAAAATGTTTGCTTCGATATTTCACTTTTTATTTTGAATGTTTTGTTAGATATCACAATGATTTTGTTAAGCTCTTGGATATTTTCATATGCATTTTTTCTATTACTAATTCACTAATTATAACTAATTCACTATTTGGCCACAAAAAAAAAAAAAAAAAAAAAAAAGAAAAAGAAAATTAGAAAAATCTACAAATTATGACCGGATTATTAATCGAATTCAATTTGTGGTGTTTGAAGTAACACGTGATTTCGTTTTAATCTCGAGCGCGTTCTTCGTTTGTTGTCGTCTTGTATTTTATTTCGTTTATTATTTATTTTCTTGTATTTTTTTTACTATTATTATTTTTTGGCGTACTTACCACTTTTTTTTTTTTTTTTTAATTCAGTGCTAACTCAATATTGTTATACATTAAATAAAGCTACAACGAAAACGCTATAATTGAACGTTTTCCCAGAAAAATGTTTTTTTGTTCCAATAACATGCTATATACCGAATGCAATATAATCATAATTATTATTCCTTTTTTGCATTTTTATAGGTTTATTTTATTCATTTATTTTTCTAATTTAATTTCCATCGAGTTTTAAGGCCTCGAGGGCTGGATAGAAGGAGAAAAAAATGTAGCTTTAAAAATATTATATTTAAAATGAACTCCGATTTATATCGAAAAATGTCACTGTGTAAAACCCGAGAGTTTTAAAATATAGAAAAGCCACGTTTTTGTGGATATAATATGAAATATCACTACAAAGTTAATAAATTAAAGTTTAAAGGAATATAACTATTTCGATTTTTAATCGGTTACGCCATGTTTTTAAAAATATACTCGTTATAATACGCTCTAAGTTTTGATATATATATACATAAAATTAATTCACAAACATTTCAGAGGTTAAGTCGGATAAAAGCTCATGTCTCATTCTACAATTAATTAAAGATAACGCCTAAAGACTGATGTAAATATTATACAATTTTGTGTCTTTAAACTGCTTTATATATTATTATTATTATTATTATTATATTATTGTCTCTTTGTTGCAATTCACAAAAAATATTATCCGTTCAATAATAACACATATAGATTTTTATCGTTCTATATGTAGTACATTGGTTCCCAACCTTTTTCATTCTATTCCCCCCTTGTAATTTTTCAAAAACCTCACTCCCCCCTTGTATATTTTCAAAATTTATATACCTCTTAAAACGTAATTTTGATATATATATATATATATATATATATATATTTTTTTTTTTAAAAAAAAAAAAAAAAAAAAAAAAGAAAAAGAAAATTAGAAAAATCTACAAATTATGACCGGATTATTAATCGAATTCAATTTGTGGTGTTTGAAGTAACACGTGATTTCGTTTTAATCTCGAGCACGTTCTTCGTTTGTTGTCGTCTTGTATTTTATTTCGTTTATTATTTATTTTCTTGTATTTTTTTTACTATTATTATTTTTTGGCGTACTTACCACTTTTTT
>JAIPRM010015043.1:0-10384 GCA_025469315.1 Stegophylla sp. TES_Ste_2020
TGTAATAAAATTTCTTACGGACAAAGAATTAAACATTTTACAAGGGTAAGACTGAAATAAAGTCGAAGATATTACAGACAGATATTGCGAAATATCTATATATTATAAGCATTTAATTACTGAAGGTCGATAATGTTTTATTGCATCTTATGTATTTTTCGTCGCTGAATACGATGGTGTGAATTAAAATCCACATGCAACAATAGTTTTCTATCTATTTTATTCTATTTTGAAAATTCAATATTTTCGGTTATTAATTATTATACTACGTATCTATTAATTCACCTACATGGTCAAGTTATGTTCTGCGGCCTAGTGGTAAAGAAACCGGCCTAGCACGCCGACAGTACCAGGTTTTTCTTTAAAATTTAATACGCCCGTCAAGAGAATACCACCCGTCGTGCGAAGTACACCCATCGTGCGAAGTATGTCCGGTTTTTTTTATTTGTACATACAAAAATCGAATTACAAAAATCGTCTTTCTGTGTCCGGTCTGTCATTGTCAGTCTGCGTTTTCCGACAGGCTAATACCGGACGAATATTATACCGGAATACCATACAAATCCGATTCATAAAGTCCAGATTCCAAATAATATGTAAACTAATTATTTTGCATATATTTGCATATTTGACATTTTTTGGCATATAAATGCATATTTTGCTTATTTCTTCTAGATTTAGTTGTATACTTATAATTATATTTGTAATTGTATTTAATTACTTGTTATAAATTACATAATATTAAACAAAGTAAGATTATATTAGTGAATTTACTGTGCAAATAAACGATTTTTATTAATGTAAAACTTGTAAAGCATGAGTCATTGAAAAAAAAAGATAAAGTAAAATTCAATCGTCATTAACTCAAAATATAATCAAGAAAATTTTAATTAATTTTGAACTTGTATTTACCATTTCATATATAAATATACTGTATTTATTGAAAAAAAGATATATTTAATAAATTTTAAGGCATATAATTTCATATTTTATAATTATTTTGCAAATATTTGTTGAAAATAGATACATTTGAACTTTAAAGGCATATAATAATTGCATATTTTGACATTTTTAAATACATATATTAGTAAATTTAGGTCATAAACATACGAGCTTTATATACTATAACGTACCCATAAATGTCGAAAAATAATAAACAATAATATTATTATAAATTGTACCGAGCGATTTATGTAATAATAATATTGTCACTCCTCGATGTTTTTTTTAACACGGTTTTCATGCGCATATTTTATAATTATGTATGTGCCTGTACTCGTTCCGAAGGCAACGCGTGAAATACATGCCCTACTACACGGAAGTTGTAAAAGGAATCTTTTCTGTACGTCACTCGGTTTGTATTCGTGTTAAGTATAAATTAACTGGTTTTTATTGTATTTTTTTCGATTTTTAACTTCATATATTATTTAATTTTCAGACCGAATTTTTATAACTAGTGTCCGAAACTCAATCTAAAAATCTTTAAAAAAATTTACAAAACGCAGTGTTAAAATGACTTAATGAAATCAAAAATTTACGTTAAACTTACCTAAAATTTGAATAATTTAGTTTTTCAATAAAAAAAATCGTGTATCTTGTTACACCGAACAATTAAAATTCAATTTTTTTTCTGCTATACCCTACTTAAAGTTTACATTATGTGTTTTTAATTTTCATTTTTTTAATAATTAATACTAAAAAAGAATATTTAAACAAATAACTGATGGATTGTGCTAAACGGTAGATTACTTTTTTCGAATATTTAGATTTAGGTATCGAAGAAATGTGCGCTAAGGTGACACGAAAAAAATATTTTTTGGAGAACATGGTTTTCACAGTAACTTGAACATTCCAAAAAAAAATCCAAATTTTTCCATTTTTACAGTCAAAAAAGGGAGTGAGAATTCCTAATGGTTAGGTTATCCTGTATACACGGTTAAATGATTTTATGGTTCGTGAGATTTCTAGCTTAATTGAATTATAAGATTTCTACCTTAATTGAATAATATTATACTAACCTTCGCGCGTTAATAAATTACTGTTTACTTAATTTCTGCTGTGTATAAAAACTAATTTATTTGTTTGGAATACTCTAAAGTCCAATCAGATCGCACTAATAACCACATTGCAGGTCGAGAATTCGTATTGACTTGTACAAATTTGAAGTTATATCGTATGGAAATAATTGGGAATTAACGAAGGAAACGATTATATAAACATTTGCTCGTTTTTACGTATGTAGAATTTAAATACAAACTAATATCTCAGTATAAAATTTTCTATATCGTATCAATAAATATATTGTCGAGTGGCAAAGCTTTTTTCAATTATGATCCCACATTGATATATAACGAAAATGATTAAAATTTCTCCACTGCATAATAAATTGCTAAATCTCGATAAATTTAATCAGACCTTTAATTTTTGCACAGTATATCTAATTAAGAATCTTTTAGTCTTAATAACTATTTACATATATGTATTATGAGTACAACTTTTATAACATTACAATTGTCAATTTTACATTGAAATTCAATTTTTAATTAGGTGCATTAAATTTTCGTGACACACATCCCTTATTCGTGGGGCATTTTTCGGGGAAAAAGGTAGCTAATTCGCTATTTAGGAGAGCTTTGTCTCTCAATTTCTACGTTCAATGTTTTTATTTAAGTGGTATTATACTCAATAAATCGAGCTAGACATAACGAGACATAAATAAAATCGTATACTTTCCGTTTGCGGACAATTCTATTGGCCATAATGGTTCCGTATCAACGAGTACTCTCCCTCGTTAGCCACCGTTTTTATACGATTTAATCAGTATTTAGCGTCCCCCTCCAAAATAATAATCACTCGACCGCAAACGCATTTCGTCCTCCCCTTACCAAAACGAAACGACTCTGTAAAACCAAACGCTTGTCACATAGACTTATTATTATGTGTTTTCAAAGTATATTTAGCAAAAACTACAGGGGCAGCCTGGGCAATGCCCCGGTAAAGGGGCCTCTTGAAGTTGGCTGGGACCCCATCACCATCCGGGTCATTTCATTATGTTCTTGCGTGGTTAAGTCAAATAAATCATGAATACAAATTATTGAATAAATTGGGTTTTAAGATAATCATACTATTTTATCAGTTGCTGGTCCATTTTTATCAATACCATCATTTGAATTTTTTTGTTACAGTTTTTTTTTGTAATTTTGAAGAACGCAAACATTTTATTTTTACATAATTATATTATATTTAAATTTACATCGTATCTTTATGTTTTGCAATACTTTTCTTTAAACCATCATTTGAAAAAAAAAAAATCCAGACATAATTCACACCATAGCATAGGTATTCTTCGCTCCTTGGGCGGAATGCTCTTGGTAGGCGTATTGAATTATTAACAAAAAAATTTTGATGAGATAAAAGAAAGTTAGTTTTCAATTTTTTTTCCTGCTTTCCACATTTTCTGTAATAAATAACTTAATTACAAAATAGAGTACAACTACAACAACCAAACGATGCAATTGTAAAAAACTAATATAATATTTTTTCTTTTAATATACCTATAGGCCCAAAAATGTATACAGTATACTGATGCATAATATGCTTCCATTACATTTTAAACACAGTGATTTTTCTAAGATTTTAAAGAAAACAACTTCAACTTGGCTATTAAAAAAGATAAATATAAAAATTCTGAAGCAAAAATTTATCAAATAAATAATAATAATTAGGTATAATATATTCTTTATGTTTGTATATATAAATATCATATTTTAATATTTTAGTGATTAACTTTCAATAATATTTTAGATTTTAAAAATTGAGAAATACTTATTCAAATATAAATTATGTTTAATTTTGATAATATTAATATAAAATATTAATTTATTATTGAAATAATGGGTTTTGTAGTTAATTGTTTTAAGGGGGCAAAAGTATGATATCTTTGCCCTGTCTATTAAATTCTTTGAGGGTGCAACTGCTCCCTCGTGCACCCCTCAGTTGCCGCCTGCCGATAATACACGGATTTTATTTGACGAAACGATTTTCGCGATTCTTCTACAAAATTACTCGTTGTACAAATCGACTATAGAAATCCGACGAACGGCAGCTTTGTTTTGTTATCATCTTTTCTCTTTGATATATATTTTTTTTTTTTCATAATAATATGTGTCGTTCGGGTTTTTAAAAGACACGAGACTCGACGGCAAGTGTTCAGATAACAATATAATACGACGTCTGTAGTTGGCGAGCCGCGCGGCATACCCTTTGTGTCTCTGACAAAAGGTCATATCGCATTTCGCAGGTTTCTTCTCTCGTCAGCTGCCGTTTAATGCGTGAAACTTTTTTTTAAACGCGAAATATACGTGTCGCTCGAAACACGATACTACGCACTGCACATCGTTCCTTCGCACATATATGCGTATATCGCGGTTTGGCAGTCATTAAAAAAATGTCAATGACTGTACACACACGTACATATTATATTATACACGTCACGAAGAAGCTAATAAAAATCCCATTAAAATAATAGATTTTGATTTCGCCGCTGTCGTCGCATAATGGTTTCTTGTCAATTAACCAGAGCAAAAGTACGTATATATTCTATTAATGGCGGCATAATGAGCTTATTGAACAAGCGAAATGACAAATCGCTCGCCGTTTATATCGTGTAATGTCGTCGACAAAAATATTTTTCATAAAATTTTTAAATAAATAGGTATTTATTACATATATATATGTATATATATTTATGTTTTTGAATCGTGACAAAAGTATAATTTTTGAACTACCTACTATAGATTAAATTTAAACACATAAAAACATTATTTTGAAAAACATAAAATAACATAATGAAACTAAATTGATACGTTTTAAAATTTCTTTTACGGGATTAATATGGGACAGACTTGAAATTACGGGACAAAAAGCGTCCTGAGAAAAGTTTGTCAGGACAACAGAGTCGAAATAAAGGACAATCCTGTTTAAAACAGGACGTATTTTAGACAGGACGTACATTAGGTCACCCTAATATAGACCAAACACGGTCAATGATAATATAACGTTGTGCCCTAGGAAGAGATGTTAAATTTCAGAAATTTAATTTTTGAGAAATTTCTTAGAGGAAATTTTTATACACATTTCCAGAAATGTGTATAAAATAATACTCAATATAACATAGTTATTCGTATTAATATTATTTATGTATTTTTTTTTTAACAAATCATGCGATTAATAAAAAAGCTTATTACTTTACAATATTTACATATTATATTTATAAAAAATAACTATATACTTATGTATTCATATATCTTATCAAAACAACATTTTACATAAACGAAAACTATTATTGAAATGGTTTTACTAAGAAATTGCTCCGAGAAATTTCCAAAGAGCAGAAATTTCCCACTTCCATCACTAGTCCTATATAAAATTATGCGAGCGTGACTTCCAATCCGAATCGAATTTTTCTGATATTAAGGCCACAAAGAATCGTAGATCGTTATAAATATTTCGGGAAGAACTTTAAATTTAAATTTTACGCAGTCCAGTCGTACTGAGCTCACGCTAAGCATTTTTCAGAACTACTCGAAAAAGTTGATCGCTCTCCTAAATATTCACAAAAATACTATAAATTTACAAACTTACAGCACACGAAACACTCATTCTCATCATAATTTATTTTATTAAAATTTTCAATTTCGAAATTATAAGAATCGCTGAAATGACTCTGAAAATTTATTGTTTACAACACTATTAAAATGAACTAGAATGGTACATTACTTATTTTTAATATGAATGTAATTTTATCTTAAAAAGTTAATACTTAGTCAAAAATATTAGAAATTTAATTATTATTTTTATAAATATCAAATAACAGAAGAATTTTTAAAATGGTTATTTAAAATAAAAAGAATAACATTTCAAATTTCTCATGATCTATTTTAATCTTTCTGTTGACTTCCAATAACGTGATTTTTATTGAATAAGTGCAGATTCCTAAAATACACATGTTGATCATCAGAAATTACTAATCTGAATTCTTTTAAGTTCAAATAAACCATTTTAAATTTAAATTTTCCATCATCACACGAAGCACGTATTTTAGATACCGACTAAATGTGTAATTTCAACTGTACATTTTAATTTATAACTACCCATACGGGTTAGAACAGCCGGTTGCCGCAAACTCACGCTCAGTATATGCATTATGCATGCATACGAAAACACATTTTTTTTTTCAAATATTTTAAATTATTTAAGTTCTTGATAGAACTAATTTTTTTTTTCTCGTTTCCAATTACACATTTTCGTCGTCGTTAATCGAAATATTATGTAATTTTAAAACTCTAATGCATATTAATTATATTAATTAGTTATACAGTCGGGAGAAGGGGAGTGATCAGATTCATTTTATTCTCACTCATAATTGCGACGATGACCATTCGACATTATTATTTGGCTATAAAAAAAAAAAATGTCGAGTATATTTTTATTCAAATTGATTTAAAATAAAATACTATTGGTAGTATTATCATAAATTATTATATTTTATTTTAACGCCTACAAAGATAAAAAAAAATGTACAAATGAAAAAAAGAATGAAATAATACTGTTTAGACTTTGAATTAAAAATATTGTAATATTGTTTTAAATGTTAATAATAACATATTCGTAGAGTTTTCGTATCCCTGTACAAATTCTTATGCAAAAATGAGTTATAAATTATTATTAAATTGTTATAATTATATAATTCCCTTCGAACACACTTATTTTTTATGTTGTTGCATATATAGTGCGTTGTATAATTATTATTTTCACCGTGATGATACACGCCTGGGTTAATAACTGATGTGATAATAAATATTGTTATCGGTTTGCCAAAAACTTCAAATGAGTTCAATGTTCTTTCAGAAACGCGTTTTATTTGATACTTTTTATGCCGTCTAATCGAAATAGATTGTATTATTATAATACTGACGACGTATTTTTTAATAATATGCGTTTTAATATTTCGCGGTACTTAACATCAAACGCAGTAAGTATTTATAATACGAATATTCATCCGTAAGATAATACATAATTAGTTTTATAGTCCCCGTAGAAATCGCTTTTTAATATTATTTTTCATTAATACTATAATTATTTCGAAATGATCTCAGACGGTGTTTGTACAAAAATGTTCATAGTACGCGAAGAATTTTGGACAGTTCTCGGTTTAATGAACTCATCATATCTTTATAATTTTAATTTATAAAGAATGAACAATGTCTTTTTTTAATAATATTATTATTGAGATACTGAAAAAATTCAGTTTAAAATTAATGCTTTAATCGTAAGTAATCATCATAATTCACTTAAAAAACTAACAAGGCATTACATATATAAAGCGTATTAAATTGTTTTAGACAGATATAATAACAGGCGAACGGTTTTTTTTTTTTTTTTTTTACGTTTAGATAATAATATTAAAAAAAAAATGAATATAATTGACTCATTTGAAGTTAAAAAAAAAAAAAAATCTCTATTTAATTAATTGTTTTGAACCTGTACAGTGAAATGATACGAAATAATAATTTTAAAAGGTAGATTAGTATTAGTCAAAGAGACTAATTAAATGTTAATAAAAAATATATTTTATATATAAATGCAATATTAATAACAATATTATTACTATATTCGTATAGATTATTATAAAAAGCACAGCATACAAGTGCTTAAATATTAAATAGAATTATAATAATATAATACATTGTAATTTTACAGACAACACAGTCTTATGGGATACGGATGAAGAGCAATAATTGATCTTTGATAAATTCGTCGGTTTTTTGTTATACAAATAATTGTATTGTAAAATTAAACGTCTTCTTCGTTGAATTGGCAACAAGTACACGATTTTCTGATTTCTATGCATTTTGGATTTCACATACTAATTGCGGACGTTATCTATAAAAGGTTAGATACTAATTGCGGATGTTCATTAAATGAAAATCATGTGAGTTCCGGACACTACCTTTAAAATGGAATATACGAATTGTAGACGGACACAGGTTTGAGGAGGACAACATTTTGGTATATTTGATTTTTATTGATGTGTTACATTCCTAGAGCTGACCAGTAAGCTACAACCATAGACATAATAAATATATGGACTGCGCTTTCCTCGCCACCTGTCTATCAGAATCTGAAATGTACTTTGAGTGAGAAAGATGGATATAGTTGGGGGCATTCATGAAAGAAATAATATTATCTTTCATTTATGCCATGAAATTATTGTGATTTATAGATTATTACAGATACATATTATCCGTGTAAGACCGTGGTGTAGATTATAGTATTATTGATAATCATCATTAATATTTGTTACAATGGTCAATGATAATTAATAAGTAGTGTTAAAAATTAAAATATTATTTAATGTTATTACTTTTTGGTTTTAATTATTATTTATTATTAATTATTGGCATTCGCTATTCAGTGAAATAGGTAATAGAGAATGTTAAATAGTCATCAATTTTAAAATATTTTTAAACTCATTTACATATATATCATGGAATAAAATAAGTATTCAATTATTTCCTCCATGGATGCCCCCCACTTTTTTATCTCTCTCATTCAATATCGGTTTCATGATCTCTCTCTCTCTAAGCGCAGTCCATTTACTTTTATGTCTATGGCTACAACCCAATATACCATTTCAATGGAAATTTGCGTCCAGGATATTTTTTGAGGATACGTAAATTGTGAGCAGGATATTTATAATGTAAATCGCATCTCGTAATTTTCTAAATGTATATAAAATGCATCCAACATAAGTCCAAAAATGTTTCTTCGAATATTTTTAATCTATTTTTACTTTTATTCCACTTTAATTGAAGTTTAACCGAGTGTTTATTTGTAAGTTATTAAGTTTCTGTGCGTAATGTGCGTATGTTTTGGATCTAGTCACTGCGTTCTAATCACGAAGAATATCCGTGGTGCGAAGTATGTCCGGCTTTCTTGTCTATACTTTACTTTGCTTTACTTTTTCCATCTAATATAATATAAAGAAAATAAAAAAAAAATAAGAAAAAAAAAAAAATGTAGAAAATGTCCAAAAATTATCTACGTAAGTAGTTTACCAAGTTTAAATAATTGAAATTTAAGGAGAAAAATGAACATTATATAACTTTGTCATCATTACAATTAGTATTCATTATTTTTGATAAAAACTGTTTGAAAAGAATGTAAAATAATATAAGGTAATATTTTATCAAGTGTTTCACGTGTTTGAATATTGTTTTTTAAACAATTAATTTTGATCTATTATTTATCATTCGATATTGATTTATTATTTTTGAAATAAATACATTTTATGCGTTTTAAAATTGTGTTGTCATCGCGTTATATTATATTAAACTGGCGTGACCTAAAAGGTTAGTTTTATACAAATCTTTCCATATAATTTTATAGAAACTCGAAAATCATAATCAACATTTTGTTATTTTAAAAACAAAGTGGCTTCTGTTATGATATTCTAAATTCGTTGTCTTTTAAGCTCAAACCCATAAACGAGTTTTTTTAGTGTTTTGAAAGCAAAAGTAAATCAACTTTACAAGAAGGGGAGTTTTTATTCGTTTATTTTTAATTTTTTTTTTTCTTTTAATGTTTATTATTCGGATGGCGTCTAAATGGACCGCGTCTAAACTCCAATTGTGTTTAAGTGAATGTCTAAAAAAAAACCCCCGGACTCGATTGTATACGAATTGCCTACCTAGAACGCCGAGTTAAAATGCCGAATTCTTCATTATAATTTATTCTTCATATTCGAAAATCGAATTGCATAGACAAAATTAAATAGGAGGAAAATAAAACGTCGATTTGATACAACAATAATAGAATATTATGTTAATACGTGAATTCGTTAAATTGATAGATCTGGGAGTTTTAAACTTAATAGCAAATTTACAATTTATAAAAACGACTTTTAAATCATATTCATTTTCCCTAATTATTAATTCATACAAATATTTTCTCTATCTCTCATTTTTTTTTTTCACAAATTAACATATCATAATAACAAGGTGTCCCGGTAAATTGTATTATATTTTTTGTAAATATGTGCATGATTTTTTAAGTTTTAATTTTCTAAAAGATAATTTATTCCCATCTTTTTTTAGATTCTGAATGAAGTGAAGAAGCTAGTGTTTTTACAATGATGTTTATTTTTTTTATTTTTTATTTATTTATTTATTGTTTTCTTTTTATTTTTCTTTTTTTTTATTTTTCATAAGTTTAAATTTTCATAAAATTTGGATCAAAAAATGATGGTTTCCGAGTCGTTTTTGTCAAATTTTAGGTAGTTTTTTCCAAAAAAAACATTGAAGAATTGAGAAATTCAAAAAAT
>JAIPRM010015044.1:0-10384 GCA_025469315.1 Stegophylla sp. TES_Ste_2020
AAAGTTTTTTAGGGCATTTTTTTAGTGCATTTTTTGATGTTAAAGCATTTATTTAAAGCATTAAATCGTATTTTTTAAGGCATTTTTCTTGTTTTTTAGAGCATTTAAATCCGTTCCCTAGTAATAACCAACTGCATCGTGCCCTTTATACAGCGTAGTAGTGAGCGGATGACGTGGAATAATGGATAAAAGGAAGAAGAAGTCTTTTTGTTTTGCGTTAGTGAAAATTAATCATATCATTAACAATGCCACTAACCGTATATATTGATAAATTATGTTACCGAGTAATACCGAGTTCAAATGCATTATATATATATATATACGTATATTATATTGGATTAGTGTCAACGGAAACCCGGGGCACTCGGGATACTGCTGTATGGGATATTTTGTTATTAGAACATCACGAATATATTTTGTATTATTATTATTATTATTATTTATTCAAGATAAGCCTCCTTGGGTACATTGTTTAGGACAGGTGTGCCCAACCCGCGGCCCGCGAAAGTATTCCAACCGGCCCGCGATCATTTTATAAAAATTAAAAATTTTGTAAACGCTTATAAATAAAAATAAAAATTTTGATTGAAAAAAAAAATATTATTTTAATAAGCTTTTAAAAAATATAAATTGTATTTTAAATTGTCAATTTTAGTACAAAAAAAAAGTAAAGTAGAGTAAAGTATAGAAAAGAAAGCTGGACATACTTCGTATCACGAATATTATTTGCTCCTCGGGTTAGATACTCTTGGAGGGTGTGTAGAATTTTAAAGAAACGATAAATCATTTCTTAAAATTCTGAACGAAGGAAGTTAATAATACAAAAATATAAAAAACAATATAATAGTTGTCATGAAAAATAATTTTATTTTTCTCAAAATGGTCACTCTTAGCGTATTCCATTTGATTGCTTCAATTCACTATACGTAATAGTATACGGTATGGCCTCTCTATATTATATTCTTTACTCTATGATTTATATAGCCGGTAGTCGGGTGGTACGCGAGATCGCTACTATTGTATCAAGTACTTACCTAGGTACATATTATATATTATTTAACATGATATTATTATATTGACACAAAATACTTGTAAATACGAGGGGGAAAAAAAGAAAAGGCCGAGTCGCGGTGTTCAGAGAAACGTCGAATAATTTATTAAATCGCAGTTTAGTGGAAGTGATTTTCCTATATTATTTACCAAAATGTTCTGTTTAACTCGCCGTATACTTTATTATCCAAATTTGAGAATGTAAAATCACGTTCAAACGTCGTATTATGAATTATATTTAGTTATATTATAAATTATTTTTCCGGTTAATTCGAATTTCTAATAGATTATTTTCAGTTAACCCATAAATAACTAATGTTTTCAGACTTAACGAAAATTTCGTCAAACTCTATTGTGAAATATTCGAATGACGTAATAATCGGGTAAATATTGTCAAAAGTCGTTTTATCCGACATCCGTTTCGAACTGTTTCAAACTATAACATCGCGACGAAGTCCTACTAGGAACAGTCTTGTTTATTATTAATATTATTTTCCTAAATTTGCGTACCGTATCAGCTGTTTTCCGTGGTTCTCGACGCCAGGGGTTTCGGTGCTCGCTGGACACTAGTTGCTTCCCAAATAGTAAAACGCGAATCGCCCCTCTCCCATCCTTTTCGAAATTAGAAAGATCGATATACTCTACAGCAAAGCCTAACCATGGGTAGCCAAACTTTTTTCAGCAGAGGTCTATCAAGAACTAATTTTGCTTTTGAAGAAAGAACTACCATAAATTTTTTTTTTTAAATAACTATTGAATATTGTGCTTATCCGTTTGGGTTTTCACTTGGAAAAGTCCTTCGTGTGAGCAGAAGAACGAAAACCCTATTTCTAAAAAAATCTAGGTGAGCTTTAAGTGTTTTTTATTTATATTTTTTTGTGGGGGGAGGGGCTTCATATTTTTTTGTTCGTGATGAGATTTTGGATTATCATCGTGAGGCGACTTTGTTGTTGTCAAGAGACGATTCATATAAAACTTGTATGACGTTTTTGATCTCATGAGGTCACTATTATGTGCCCACGCGGATTTATTCGTTCTGGAGGTGGCGAAAATGCAAGAAAAACTAAATTAATTATTATATTAGCTAGGTACGTTTTTTTTTTTTTTTTTTTTTTTTTTACTGTCACCGAAATATGCAAAAATTAATTAAAAATTATATTACCACTCTTGAGTACGTTTTGTCGTTGTTGACGTCTTCCATAAAACTGAATAGTCGGTTCGTTTACAACAGTCAGTTTGTTGTTGGTTTATTTCGAATTTTGATAATTAAGGTTAGAATTTTAATGCACTAAAAAACCAAAACAAAATCTAAATAAAATACAATTTAATGCACTAAAAATATATCTTTCTTCAGTAAAAATTGCTCAAAAAAAAATACTTCTAAAAACGGTAAAAAATTGAAATAGTATTTTTCCTCAAATTCACAAACATATTATTATAAACGCAATCAGAATACATTCGACACTTGGAATTTTTGTATTTTTAAAAACTCAAATAATTTGACAACCAACTTCAAATACTTAATAGTGAATCGATGTGTATCGTCATCAATTCAAGTCATTTGAAACGTCGGGTTGTCGCATTTTTTTAGGTCCCGCATTATATTTTTATAAATAACGAATTCTTTATAGTTGATAATAATGAAAAGGTACAACTATAAATGTACAATTATACAGTGTAGAAAGAAAATGAATTACAATCCATACGATATTCCTAATCAGCGCAAAATGTAAGAAGATACGTTTAATTTTTTTTTTTTTTTTTACAATACTCTTGGCGTTAAATTATTTCTAACAAAATAAAATGAATAGTTTTTACGATGATCGAAACATATTGCATGCATATAACTAAATTGTATGTAGAATTCTTAAACAATTTGATATTCAACATAATTTTGGTACCAATGTGGTGTTTGGTGGCAATAAAAATTTTAAAAAAAAATTGTTAAACTTCAAATCTATGTTTTAATAATAAAATATATTTTTTACGGATTTCTACGGTAAAAAGACACGTCACATTGTTTTTAATCTTCAGCACCATCAACTAAGTGGTGCTAAAATAGTGAAATTGATGTTATATAGTTTGATAGTATATTATAATTTAGACTAGCAATTTTATTAATCAGAATTTTTTCAAATTCTCAATAGTTTGTTCAAAATTTTGAAAAAACTACTCAAATGTTGACAAAAACGACTTTAAAGTTAAAAATAATAATTTATCGTTTCTTTAAAATGTAGCACACCTACAAATCCCATTTAATGATCGAACAAAACCCACGGGCCACGGTGAGAAATATATACAGCTAATTTTATAATAAATTTATCTGCCTACACTTTTTATCGTCGCATTTCAATTTCACACAACTGTGGAAAGCAATTGCGTTAAAAAAAAAAAATATCATATTTTTCAGTCAGTTAATAATTTTATATATTTTCGTGTAGTGCAGTCGATATGACGGGGGGTGCCCGAGCACCCATAGCCCGCCCCTCTGAATCCACGCCTGGTGGCAGCACTGCTTCGCGTTTCAAACGTTGGAATAAAAGTTAAATGTTATTTGGCTATTCTTTTCACACATATATAAGAAACGTCTCTGTGAGAGATTAAAGTACTTATTACACATAAATATTTTTTATATTTTAACATTTTATATAAGAACAAAATATACTTATCATTAGAATTATATAATTAGATAATAGATTGTTTTTTTTTTTTTTGATTTCGACGTACTAAAAGTCCATTCTATTGTGTAAATGCTACGTTCGTGATTTCGATTGTAGGACGAATATTGTTTTCGGAAGTAGAAAGTGAAATTAGAATCGAGGTGGTTTCGTGACAAACCACCGCGCGTTAATTAAACATACTTCCAAAGTGGGGTTTTCGAAATTTCTCGGAACGAGTTTCGAAAGTTTGACAAGTTTTTCCCTTTGAAATCGTTATTTATATCGACCGAAGTTAACCGCTAAAATTAACGTGTCAAATAAATATGGGCATATTTCTCTTGACGAAACTTGAAATATTTTCATACGCTTACCTGAATGTAATTCCGACGCGTTTTCGGTTCGAGGAAATCGGTCGGTTACAATTTTTTCTCGCTAAATCACTATTTAAGTTATATTATTTTGTACGCGGATTTGATCTCGACGGCCGCGAGACAGTAATGATATGTAAATTTCTCTGGAATTCAATTACAGGAAATTCTCGGGGAATATTCCTGAGACTGGGAATTTATAAGGAATATTGTATTTTTTTTTTTTTTTAATTTTTCAAAATGATGTTAATATGTTTAATAAAACTCGTATAACTGTGATTGATCCGAATGTAAAATATATTTTACTAAAAATTATGACAAGAGAAAAGTAAGACTTTTGGGCGAATCAAAAAAAAAAAAAAAAAAAAAAAATGTATATGAATTCGACATAAAATATCCAATTTAAGTCAAGAAATAAAATGTACCCTAAAACTTATAATACGGTTTCTCTATTTCTGTCTTATATACTCATATTACTGATACAGTCAATAATGATAAGATTTATTAGATTTTTTCGAATGAATATTTACACAAGGTTTGGGAGTATTCCAGGAATATTTTTTGTTCCTGGGGAATATTCCTAGTGGCACATCACTACGCGAAAGATCGCGAGTTTACAGCGTCAAAATGTTCACTGCCACACATATAACAGATGGTGTGGTATCATTGGGGAGGTGGCAGCAGCGTCCGATTTCGGTATGCTCATCGCGAATGGATTTATGCGCGAATAATTCTGTTTAAGGTAATGAAACTCACAAGGATACGTTTTATTGAGGAAAGAAAATGCCTTCTCAACAGCGCGTGTCAGTCAAACAGGACGCGCTTCAACAAAACATCGATTTCTTTCACTGTGCCGCGCGATAACCGTACGTTGTTTTAAATTCAATACTGCGCACAGTGGTCTGACATTAGGGTAACCACTGACGACCAGACCAATCCTCTTTCACAAGGATTTGTCCTCCTTTTTAAGATGTCTTTGTTTGTCCGGGCTCCTTTTATAATAAAAATTTTAAATTTCCTCTTTATCTCGTGTTTGTAATACTGATAATTAATAATTTTTAAAATATAACATATGAATAAAGATTTTATTTTTCTAAATATGAATTTACAATCAATTTTATTATGATAATATCATACTAAATGTATGTTATGATGATTCCAATCTGGGTTTAAGAAAAAAATTGTGATGATTATGAGGTGCAAAGTATTTATGGAGGTACATTGTACAGTATGTTCAATAAGTCTAGTAAATTTTTTTATTTTTATGAATAAAAGATTTTAAAAATTGAGAATTCATCAAAAAAGTTTCAGGAAGTTATTCATTTATGTTTAATGTTCAGTTGTTACTCTATCTATATATTATTATCTTGTTATGGTATAAAATATATATATAATTTCTAATTTAGTTTAAGATTTAAAAAGAGTTTAGTAAAGTATTAGTGCTTAGTAGAGTTGTATTTATTACAAAATAAAGGTTTAATCACACATACATATACTAACGTACAAATCGATATAAAACCGTCTTCTGAGATTTTTGTGATCATAATACCGAGTAAAATAAATATAAAATGGAAATTTCTGGCCACCGGAAAAACCTACAGTCGTATTGAATGCAAGTACTAAATATCACCAAAAGACTAATTAAATTTTTTTTTAGTTCAATATCGCGTTTGACAAACTGTAATATTGTTTTTACGGAGCTAAGTACATTTATCACGATATTATCAGGTGATCGACACTTATCGGCGGCGGCAGTGAAATCAGTCACCATTTTATTTAAGGTATATTATTAATTACAGAAAATTGTTATATATATATATGTCTAACTAATTAATGTATATACATATATACATTTACACTTATAATTGTATGTAATATTATATTCATCCTATATTACCAATGTAATTTGTTATCAGTAGGGTTGTGAAAGTGCATTTTTTTTTTTTTTTATGGTGATTGTGAAACATAGCTTTGTAAGTACATAATTTGAATTATGGAACAACAAATCCATATTGTATGAAACTTTTATTTTACATTATTTTGCAGTTTTTGACGTTTTTAATTTTTTAGGTCATTTTTTGCATCTTTAAGTCATTTCCGCTATTTTTAATTAAATTCCGTCAAATAACATCTTTCGAAAACCTTTTTTTGTTTTACATAGGCTACATATATGTCGAATTTAAAAAAATTTAAAAAATGTTTCAAGTGAATAGCATTAACATATTTTTATGTATGTAACATTTAATCTACTAATGTAGTAATGCATTATATTCTATAATATCAAAATAAAATATGTACAATTTAAATTAAAAACCATTTTAAATGCATTTTATACTATAATTTTTGGTATTTTATATTGCATTTTTCGCATTTTAAGTGCATATTTCATTGCATTTTTTTGACATTTTTCACGGTATTTTAGTGCATTAAATTCACAACCCTAGTTATCAGTGACCATTCTGGTATAGGCACATATATATATATATATATATATATTCTGTGGCTATAGGTATTTTGTCACATTATGCTTAATATGGATGTACTAACATAATCACGTAAAGCTGCTTAGAGGAATTTGAGACTTTTTTTCGGTTTCCACTTAGTACTTTTTATACTTATATTGCACTCAATACTTTTTAAACTGTTTCCACTCTGTTGTCATTTATTCTGCGGCCGTAACACAGAGCTTAAGCTTATTAATGCGCATTACTTTTATGTTTCGAACGATTTTACATTTTTCACCCACGTCTTCGTATCCCCAACACGTGTTTTTATTTTCTCTTGTAATTCGCATCGTTTTTTCCACCTCAACAGAAATTTCCCGGAACGCTTCGATTAATTCGCAAAAACACGCGGGTTTTTGTCAAATTCGTACTTTTGACGCGTTGTTTGTGTTAGACTTTTATAAATAAACAACTTTCGTACGGAGTTCCGTTTTCGGTTTTATTCTTCTTTACTTTGCGCTCATTGAATGACGTAATTGAATGAAAAAGTTTTTTTTTTTTCTGCAAAACGGGCACAAACACGTCATTATTACCTCTCTGATGTAAATCGCCCGCGTTCTGGTCGCACACAAGAGCCTGAATAATATTATACTTCAAATCAGACGTCAACAATAATTTCAACCACGTACACCGGTGGAGCGAAATCAGTTGTATAATGTATAATATATATATATATTATTATACGACTGCCACCGAGCACTGCGCCTCCGTCCGCCACCTGTTTTCGTGACATGATGTAATGTGAAAATACACAAGACGCACACACACACACACGCTCTTGCGTAGGCGACTTGTATGAAAGGGAAATGAGCAGTCAATACGCACATAAATATGTCGTATGCAAATAATAGTAAATAAAAACCGACGAACTGGAATGCATTTTTTTGTCTGATACGATTTCTCTCCGCGGATCTCTCTCCCTTTGATCCCTTCCCCGTCAAACTTTTTTGGAGTTACGTTTTTACTCCACAGGCAAGACCGTATATTTTTTAGACGATTATGTATCATAGAAGTTTCTTAGACAAAGAAATGCGATTATAAATTTTTATAAATTGTTATTTTCTTCTTCATTTTTGTCAATTATTCAAATACTGTTAATCATACTTTGTCCTTTTTATTCGTAAACATTACTTAAAATTCTTACCATCATTTAAAAATTGTATTTATAAGCTGTATGGCGTATACTATTAAATAAATAAATAAATAAACGAGAAAGAAACCTTAATCCTACACTGCCATTGTCTGATGTGAGAATAATTTATAGATTGCGAACGATGAGAAGAACAAATCGTATTATTTCGGAACGGCAAATTTCAACGGTTTCGTTTTCGAATAACGCATCATACATTCCGCCGGTGCTATGCCCTTTTAATCGAATTTAACGTAAAGGTGTAGAATAGAAACCACCTTTCTGTAGTACACATTTGAACATTATCAACATCATTGTAAGTAAAAACACTAGTTTCTTCGCTCCACTCAGAATCTAAAATAGCTAATATTTGGATTTTATTATTTTATTTTCTTACATGCAATACAATTAAATAGTTCGTTAGGTACTATGATACTAAAAAGTACATCATGCACCTCCTGTAGTTGAACAGTGAACATGTATAAAGTATATTATTTATTTAGTTCGGAGCCCAATTTTACATAAAGTACCTTCTTAATGAATAGATCATACAGTTATTGATAAATATCGCATGAAAAATCAGTATTTAGAGAAACGATAAGTAGTCAGTCCTCAGCCTGCAAGTAGGGAGAAAAAGTTTTTGTTTTTTCAAATATCACCTTTCCCTACCCAAGTGCAGTTTGATCAGTTCCTGTTTTTGACTCGAGTGCAGTTTGACCATAGGTATTATTTTTGGTAATAAGTGCATTTCGATTGTGCCGGTTGGTAATGTTCAAGGACGTTATTTCACATTTTTTTTTTTTTTTTTTTTTTGTATGATTCAAAATCTAAATCAATAATAAAATTTAAAATAAATCTCCACATCAAGTAAATTGGCGGAAACGGGCATTTAAATTTTTCGCAGAAAGGATAAAAAGAATGAGTTCGTGAATTTTTAGTGAAAAATAAACTGTTTCAAAATCGATTCAAAAGCAAAAAAAAAAAAAAAAAAATGGTTCATTTCTGGTATACTCTATATATTATTATAATATTGTTACGGTGTACGCCACGCGATGGGGGGTGGTGAACCGCCGTGGCAAGTAAAACGATTTTATATAATATATTACCTACTGAAAACAGAAAACCAATAATAATAATTACCCACTTCCTTCGTCATCGGTACACAGCCACAAACGCTTTACCGGCATTATCGAACATTTATTTTTGTGATCCACGACCGCCCCGACGATTCATAAATTATAACAACAAGTCAAACAATAATAATAATAATAATAATAATAAACATATTTATTATTAAAACGCGAGATGCGACAGGGCGCGTTTTAATCGTGCCAACGGGTAATTTGTAAACGATTTTAATTTAATAATTATTTACGACGCGAATTGTTTTCACGCGGCGCTTGGAATGATAGCAAACCCCAAAATGAATATTCGTGGTTAAGCCCTTCACGCTGCCTCGACGCATTTTCATCTTTATTTCCTAACTAGTCTCGATATGAATGTGACTTTATCACTTTGTTATGCAAAATTCAACGATAACAATAATTTAAATTTTTTGTCTATTTCGTATATACTGAGTAGAGCGAAAAAACTAGAGTTTTTACAATGATGTTCATTTATTTATTTGTTATTAGATTCTGAACGAAGTGAAGAAGCTTATGATTTTACAATGATGTTTATTTTTCTTTTTTCTTTTTTCTCTTTCTGTAAACACTTTTTCGTATAGAAATACTTGTCCGAATGTTTCGATCAGTATCTCTATAGAACCGGAATCACACCCAGATGGTACTTTAAAGAGGTCATTTTTCCAATTTCTCAATACTTTTTCTAAAAACGGGGAAAAACTGTCGAAAAATTGACGAAAAACGGCAAAATACGCAATTACCGAAATTTCCGTACAACTGAAAATTACTTTTTGACATAACTTCTAAAATAATGCAGCTAGAGACTTGAAGTTTTCACAAACTACTAAAAATAGCTACGAAAATATGTCATAAAAATTTCAAAAAGATTTGATCAATTTTGAGTTAAGTACGGCATTTTGAAAATTTCGGAAATATCTCATTTTTTGTTAGTTTTTATGCAATAAAATATTTGATAATTCATATTAAGACTTGAAATTTTAATATAATCTCACTGACATATGTGTCTAATTGATCTGAAAAAATCTCAAAAATCGTTAGTCAACTTTTTTTTTTATACCCGTTTGAAGTTAGAATTTCGACTAAATTCGTTAGTTTTACTTAAAATTACGCACTTTAACGTACATATAAGAAAATTGGCTTAACTGATTGTTTTGAAATTTGGTGGCTAGATAGAAAATTTTATTGCAAATATTTTGGTGTAATAAAATTTCTTACGGACGAATAATTAAACATTTAACAAGGGTTTGATTGAAAAAAAAATGGAGAAATCACGACAAAGGCGGCATCTATCAATAAACACAATAAACATTTAGTTGGCGGCGCCGTGACGGTCACGCGCCGCCTCAATCCGTGCGCACCTTAATCGTATCGTGGGATTTCCAACATAAATATAATTATGTAAACTTTATATTGCTATTATATTAAGTATGCCGATAATTTTGCAAATGGTTCGTGTTTCATATTTATTAATAGTGACATACTATTCAGTGCTTATAAACGTGCAACAACGTCCATGTTCGAACAACAC
>JAIPRM010015045.1:0-10383 GCA_025469315.1 Stegophylla sp. TES_Ste_2020
AATCTACATTTAATTGTAACCAGAAATGTTTAATAATTCAAAACACCTGAATTTTCACCCAAATAAATGACTCGGGTCCAATGCCCTGGTATTTAGCATTATTATATACACTTTAACCCACCCCCCCCATATCTATACTATTGGAGTAGTCCACTAAAAAACTTGTAAACCCCTCCCTTAAAAAAATCCTGGCTACGCCACTGTTTGATACTAACTTTCAAAGTCCATCATGCAAGTTTCTTGTTATATGAATTTTACAATCTAATTATATAACATCTCTACTGTTAGGCATTTTGTCAATAACTCTTGTATATACGCTTGAATCACTATCTCAAAGTATTTAGCAACAATAATATTATTACGCTACCATGTAACCATGGTTACCACTTTAACCATGGCTACCTCTTTAACCATGGCTACAATAAGCCCAAAATTGGCGATAAGTGTTAACAAGTGTTCACAGAACGGAAATAAATAAATAAATAAAAATAAACATCTTTTTAATTTCATAAATTTCTTCACTTAGCTCGGAATCTAAAATAAATTAATAAATTAAGATTATTCAAAAACAATTAATGTCTAAGCAATGTGCTTATATAAATTCTAATATACTAAAATATATACCTTTTCAACTACTAGTTTATGTTTTCTTAACTTCTTTTCGCTTGGAGTTGGTTTATCTTAAATACTAAAAAAATTAGTAAATTGTCGATACCCTATTCCAATCCATAGAGCTGCCCAAACAGAGGAGTTATTCAATTCATTGAAATCGTTAGTTTCCTCAGAAGATACAAGTTGAGTTTGATCACAAGTGGCATAATGAAATGTTAGAACGAATCCAAAACCAAACCTTGTTTCTTTAATGAGCCTGTAGCGTTCCATTGTGCAAAAATGACCATGGTTTCCAAGATTCATTATAGTATTTACAAAATGATTAATATTAACAATTAATTAACTCTTTGTAATTTGTTAAGTTTATACAATTTGTCCTTTTCTACTACCAACAGTGAGAGGTCGTTTTTTTTTAATAAATTGTTGTTCTTTTAAATCAAGGTAATCACTTAAAATAATATAAATTATTCTGTAAAAATTATTAGTAAATTAAATTATGTTAAAATAAGTAAATAAATAAAAGCATAAAAAAAAAAATTATGAAATTTATTTGTTCCAAAAATAAGTATGCATTCAAATTTTGCTGCTCCCTCCATCCAAATCAGAAAAGTAAATAATTTGATAAAGTATTAGAAAAAACATTTCTTCATGCTATTGTATATTTGAATTTTCATAAAGTTAGGATTAAAAAAAAATGTTTGGTAATTTTTCTCAAAATTTGGAAAACTTGAGAATTTTGAAAAATGATGTATCTAAGTAGTGCTGAATTTAGAGTTCTAATTTAAAATGTTGCCAATCGAATTTTTCGAATGAGTTTTACTATATGATTAATTGCACAAATTTAAAAATAGAAATAAAACTCGATTGTAAAAATACTACTATCTTTATTCCACTTAAAATCTTTTAGATTTTGGAGTTTAAATTAAAATGTTTATAAAAAGAGTGTAAGTGTTATAGTTTTAGAATTTGATTTCATCTTTTTTATATTTTTAGATATATTATATTTATCATAAATTAGTTAATAAAAAATGCTAAAAATTTTTACAACATTATTAGTTTATTTGATGTATAGTTTTGATGAATCAGTACAGGTAAAAACTTTCATAGTTTTCAAATATGGTTCTAAGTTTGTTTCGCGTAATGGAGACTTTACTGGAGCACCATGGTTAATTTCACTATTCCTCAATGTATTATCTACTCTATAGTTTAAAAAAAAAACACACTTCTTTTGAAATTAAAACATTTCTTTAATAACAATACTGACAATCGAGATTATTTTTTTAAATTTTTATTTATTTAATTTATAACTTAACTGCTCTGGAAAGCTGACTGAATTTGTCTGTCTTTTTTTTAACAGCAACATCTTTAAAGACCTTAACAGGTTAACTTTTTGTAACATATATTTAATGTATTTTTTTTTTTTGCCAATTTTTATTGGTCATTTGCGGAATAATTTTATAAAACATTATATATAAAATATAGTTGTTAAAAACATTCGTCTATGCTTTGCTTTTGCGCATCATAGTGTGACCCGATATAATTAAATGGTTTATGTCTTCATTACATTTTACGGTAAAATATATTTATATATATTATAGTAAATTAAACATAATAATTTATATTCACCATAATATTATAAATGAGATAATAAAATGGTCAATAGATTATTATTTTTAGGAAATTATTAGATACCGCACCTAACGCCATAACGTTACTTCAGTATTTTTGTATTTTGTAGTGAAATAGTTTTTAATCTATGGAAAAGTTATTGAATGGTGAACTTATTATAATTCCTTACGAGTTAATAGTCATCCTATTACATTTAAAATAGGTGTGTCAAATAATAAACATTTTCTCAAGAGCACCTCAATGAGAATTTTTACTTCTTTCAAATACCTAAATTTTAAAAGTATAAAATTTCAAAGTAGACTCTTATTTTTAAAATGCCATATTTATACTTAACTTTCTGATAGAATAATAGAAATATGTTCTTTGAGGTGCCCTTCTTTAGGTGATTTAAAATCATTGTTTATAGTTCAATTGCCCTAAGTTATATTATTCAACTTTAAGGGTTTAATGTAAAATATAATATTATCAATTTTTATCAGCATTTTTTCCTCTTAAAAAAATATTGAAAAATTGTTTTTACATTATTCTTTAGTAAAATGCTTCCTTTAATTTAATAGAAAAAAATTAAATACGAATATATTGAATCTTAAAAATGGCTTGTTCAGCCTTAAAATTCTATTGATAACTTTACAAGTAATATGTATACTTATTAAGTTTGTTTTTTGGTCTTATTAACTAATTTTTCAGCATTAGACCCAAATTCATATTAGCTTCCTAAATCATACTTATGAAGGTGCAATTTGAGTTTGTTTCTCACTAATAGTTTTTATTTAATATAGATAACCTTTTTTGTAGAACATTAGAACATTTAACTTTTACTAATTTTTGCTTTTAGGAAGAAAAAAAAATTCTAAAAGCTATTCATATTTAAGTAAAAACGCCGTTTTTCCCCTGTTAAGTCCAAGTAAGAAAATGTTAGAAATTTTAGGTTCAGTGCTAAAATATTTGCCTGTATGACTGAAAGTTAAAAAATAAATACTGATATGTACTTATTTGTATGTATGATTCAAACAAACAAGTTGATCGATTTTATTTTTATTTTTTATCAATTTTTTTTATCCTAATAAAGTATTTGTAATTAATTAATTATGCAGTTATCACGTTTTGTGAATTTATATAATAGCAGGATTAAGGATTACACTTCTCAAATTCCAAATAAGTTTAAACTAAATAATGGTGACAGACCATTATAATTCCTATAAATCTTTTGATTTAATTTGAAAAAAAAAAAACTGTTGAGCTTTAATGTTTATTTATATTTATATATATATTATACATAAACATAACATGTTATATATTTCAATACTTATACTTTTAATTAAGTAGAATTTAGAATTCTGTAATAATTATATTTGTTATAAATAATGTTATATAGAGCATTGTTATAGAAATGTTTCTATTTTCTATCAGTATGTTTACTTTCCCCTTTTTCACTTTGCCCAACTTACAAATGCCACGAATTTGGTTATTTTAATAAAAATAGTCTTTGAATTAACTACATATTAAATAAGGGTTTGTTTTCGGATTCCAATGCATTTTCACTATCTTTGTCTATGTCATCTGCCCTTTATAAAAAAAAAAAAAAAATAGTAAAAAGTTAATGTACAATACATGTAATAATTAACTTATTACTTTAACAATGACACGGTCATATCCAAAGTGATATTATTAGAATAATACTTAAAGCAAAAATACATTTATAAACGCATATGTAAATATTTTGGTTTATAAATCAATCATATCGGTGTCATTGATGGTATCTAATACGTTCAGGAATTTACTGGCGTGAACAGTGTGGTGCAAACTCAAAAATTATATTATGATATTTATATTTGTCTAATTCATATGTTAATTTGGAAAAATAAAATAATTATTTTATACTTAGATTAAAACAATTTTTATTGTTATTACACTATTTCTTTTCTCAATTATTTTTTATCTTCCTATAAATAATTCTATAAAAAAATTTTTCAGATTTATTTATTCGGATAATAAAATTTGGAATTAAACAAAATTTTTCTTTAAATTCAACTTTGAAAAATATCAGATCGGTAATAAAACAAAATATTATCTTTTAATTAACATCATTTTATTTGCAAATATTGTGATTAGTCAACTTTTAAGAATGTAAATAAGTCAACAAAACACTTAAAAATTAAAATATATTTAAAGTAAAATTTAAAATTAAAAAAAAAAATTTCAAAAAGATTTCAAGACGGGATTGAAGAAAAAAAAAAGCTAGTGAAAGATAAATGAAGTTTTATTTTTAGTATTTTTATTTTCTTAAATACAATTTGTGTCTACAAAAATATATTTGTTATGTTTCTGCAAATAATTTATAAATTTATATTTTTTATAAAAAATTAGTAATTTTATTGTATTTTTTAAATTTTGAACGAAAGTGAAGAAGCTTATGTTTTTACAATGATGTTTATTTTTTTTTATTTTTATTTTTTTCTTCCTCTGTGAACACGTTTTTGTATAGAATTACTGGTCAGAAAGTTTCGATCAATAACTTTATAAATCCAAAACCGAACTCAGATGGTACTTTTGAGAGGTAATTTTTCAAATTTTTCAATATTTCTTTAATAATGCGATAAAAACTGAAAAAAAAAATTTCATAAAACGGCAAATTATGCAATTTCTGTAAAATTGAAAATTACTTTTTGACATAACTTCTAAAATAATGCAGCAAAGAACTTGAAATTTTCACCAACCATTAAAAATAGTGACGAGAAAAATTCATAAAAATTTCAAAAAGATTTGATCAATTTTGAGTTAAGTACAGCATTTTGAAAATTTCGGAAATATCTAACTCTTTGTTAATTTTTATATAATAAAATTTTTGATTTTTGATATTAAGACATGAAAATTTAATATTATCTCACTGACATATATGTCTACTTGACCTGAAAAAATCTCGCAAATCGTTAGTCAAATTTTTTTTTTATAACCGTTTGAAGTTAGAATTTAGACGTAATTCGTTAGTTTTACCTATAATCACGCACTTTAACGTATATATAAGAAAATTGGCCAAACCGATTCTTTTGAAATTTGAGGTATAGATAGAAAATAAAATTTCATTGCGAATATTTTGGTGCAATAAAATTTCTTACGGACAAAGAATTAAACATTTTACAAGGGTAAGACTGAAAAAAGTTGAAGAAAGTACGGACACTAAAAGGTATTTTTTATTCGCTTATCTTATCGTATGTATTTTTCGATGCTAAATTTAATAAGGATACAAGTCGGTAGTTACGGTGTGGCCTTTGGACTGTTGCTCAAATACATTTCTTAGAACCACAATGCCTTATCAGTTGTTACATATTACACGGACCGCCATGTATATGTATATGTTTATTGTATATGTATATGTTTACACTATTAAATAACCATATCTAACCTACTATTTTATATTTATATTATTATCTTCCTTCCTTTTTACAATGATGTTTATTTATTGTGCTATTAATTTGAGCGGCTGAACCTGTGGGGGAAGGAGCGAATAGACAAAAATACATTAAATAAACATTGACTTTATACTTTTTTCTTCACTTCTTTAAAATTCGTTGGAGGCACATCGCCTCCCCTAGTAGATCTACATCTTAGAAATCTGTAGTTGTGTAGTGTATACTTTTTAGTTTTATTGTTTTATTCACTTAATATCATATTTTGTTATATGTTAATACATTTGTAGTGTATATTTCAATAATACATTAATTGAATAAATGCATGCATATTTCGTACGTTTTAGTGCATGTAATTCCGGGCCTGATATTTTTTTTTCTTATATTATTAACTTCCTTCGTTCAGAATCGTTTTACTGAAGAAATGATTTATCGTTTCTTTAAAATTTAATACGCCTGTCAAGAGAATACCACCCGTCGTGCGAAGTACACCCATCGTGCGAAGTATGTCCGGCTTTTTTATTTTAAATGGCGTCGTGCTGTGTTGCTGTGTTCATTCTTTAGCATTTGAAATTCAATTTAAGAAGATCACTGTTAAAAAATGATAGAAGAGATTTTTGAAGTTCCTTAAGATAAAAAATATAAGTGTTTGTAATTTTTTATCATATTTTTTAGTCCTTCATATTTTTTATAAAATTATCACAATTTTATCTGATGATGTTTCCACCTTGATCCTCGACCATAGATTTAGCAAACTATAAATTTGCTACTAGCGTGTTACTTTAAATATCACTTACATATTATATATACTTGCTGTAATCCAAGTTTAGTTTATTATTATTTTCTGTCCTAGTTTTTAGGCCATTTTGGTATGGAAACATGTTTGTTTCTAGTTTATTGTGGTTTCCATCTTGGTAATGTGCCTTTATTATGTAATTGAATTTGCACTATAGAAAATTTCTGTGCTGCCAGGGTTTCCGTCTCAACAAATTTTTTATATATTCACATTTTTATTTATATTAGTTGCCATTATATTAAATTATTTGTAGAATTTAAATTAATTACATTTTAAAAACTTTGATTTGGGCTACATGCATTTTAATTACCTTTTGTAAACACTTATATTTACTTTTTATTAAATTAATTAAGTGTGTTCAAAATTTCTAATTCTGTTTGATTAAATGTATGAATTATGTTAATATATGGTATATGATATATGATGTTAACGGGTATTAATTTTAGCTAGTTTTTAATATTTTTTTTTATTTTTGTTTTATGTTAGAGAATTAGAAGTATGTCACTGAAAACTGAATCTATTAAGAAAACGGAAGTAAAACAAAAATTGCCTGTGTGCCAATTTATGCCAGTATTAAAATGGATGAAAATCGTAGAATCTATTGGTTCAAAACCAACACCTCGCCATGGACATCGAGCTGTTGCTATGAAAGATCTATTAATTGTTCTTAGTGGTGGAGATAACAGAATCATTGATGAACTAGATGTTTACAATACAACCAATAACCAATGGTTTATACCACAAACATCCGGTGATAAACCACCTGGATCGGCAGCATATGGTTTAGTTGTTGATAATACCAGATTACTATTTTTTGGTGGTATGCTTGAAGATGGTGCATATTCAAATGAATTATATGAATTACAAACAAGTCAGTGGCAATGGACTAAACTTAAACCTAAACCTCCTCTTTATCACAGGTCACCTTGTCCACGACTGGGTCATAGTTTTACATTAATAGATAACATGGTTTATCTTTTTGGTGGTTTAGCTAATGCTAGCAATGATCCAAAAAATAATATACCACGTTATTTAAACGATTTGTATATATTAAATATATCTTCACCTGACACCTTAGCATGGGATGTCCCAGATATATCTGGCAATTATCCAACTCCTCGAGAATCGCATTCAGCTGTAGCTTATACTAACTCAAAAGGTAAATGCAAATTGATTATTTATGGTGGTATGAATGGTAATCGACTTGGAGATATATGCACACTAGACATAGATACTATGTCATGGGATAGTCCTATTGTTTTGGGTCCTTCGCCCTTACCACGATCGTTGCACTCAGCAATAACTGTACAAAATCGTATGTATGTTTTTGGTGGTTGGGTTCCAATTTGTGATAGTAAAAATAATGTACCTTTAATTCAAAAAAAATGGGTATGTTCAAATTGGTTTGGTTGTCTAAATCTAGAAATTATGACCTGGGAAGAACTTTATATGAATATGAATGAAGACAATATGCCCAAAGCTAGAGCAGGACATTGTGCTGCATATATAGAGACAAAGATGTATATATGGTCTGGCCGCAGTGGATATAAAACATTGTGTAACAATCAAGTTTGTTATGAAGATTTTTGGTTTATTGAGTTAGATAAACCTCAAAAATGCTCTAAACCTATTTTAAGTCGAGCATTTGCAAATGCATTAGAAATTAAATATGATAGTTTACCAACAGCTGATGCCTATATTTTACAAATTCTAAAATATAATTTGCCAACTGGTACAGCAGTTCCAACATCTTCAACAATGACAACAAATTATTCATCGCTTCCTTCATCAACATCTAAATTAACTAAAAAGAATACTGATAATGAAGATTGTCTAGGTTTATTCACCAACACTAAATCTGATGATACTTCTGCCAAACCAAATGATGAGATAGTAATATTACCCCAGGGCTCCACTATTGATCGCTCGTCTTTTAAAGAAAGAGAGCTGTTTAACCTTGTTACTGCTCAAGCACCAGGAAATATTCAAATAAATACAATCCAAAGCACATATAGCAAACCTTCGTTATTAGAAAATTCTAAAGTAGTAAGCCCTGCTATACCTAAGAATACAACATGCATTAGTTCACCTTCACCAGATATGCTATCAGATTCTATCATGCACCTTTTCCCAAACACTAAATCTGCTGACTTTACTACAGAATCAAATGAAAATATTAAGATATTATCTCAAGGTAATACTGTTAATTCCTCATGTTTAATAAAAGACAAACTGTTCATCCCTGTTACTGTTCAAGAAACTGCAATTAAGAAAATTAAAACTTTTCATGACACTAATATGACGCCTTCATTACCACAAAATTTGAAAGCAGAAATCTCTGGAACTTTTGATAGTTCAGTTTTGCTGAAAACACCTTCAATGCTATCAGATTCTACCAAGCATACTATTATTAACACAAAATCTGTTAACAAATCCAATGATAATATTAATGTGTTTTCACATAAACCCACTATAAATCCTTTGTCGTCAATAGAAGATCAATATATTGCCCCTATTACTGGTCAAAAATTTAAAAATAAGAAAATTAAAACTGATCAAAGCATTGGTTTTATACCTTTGTTACCACAAAATTTCAAAGGTGTAAACCATTTTACACTCGAGAGTAGAGGATTAATAAGTCCACCTTCAATAGATTTACTATCAGAAGTTGCTGCTGATTCAACTACCCTCAAAACATCTGTTGTAGTATCTTCTAAACAAGAAGAACTTCCAAAACCTGATATTAATATTATAAGTGCACCATATAAAATTGTTCAAACAATGAGGTCAATAAAAAATATATACCCTGTAGTCACTATGGTTCCACAGCAACAAGCTGTTAGTATAACTGGACCTGTTTTACAAACGTTTGTTGCTGAAACAGTTCCTAAAACAAAAACTAATGTTTTAAGAAAGATAGTAGTTTTTCCTAATCTAGAAGGTTCACGATCAAATTTTGTGAAATTTGTTAAGACCAGCCAAAGTAACAAAGATAACCACAACGTACAAATTAGAAAAATGATAACTACATCAACATTAAATAAGCCATCGATTTTAAAATCCATGAATCCTATAACAAATCAACAAAGTCGTCCTATTAAAATAAATACATTAATGAAAACAGTACCATTAAAAACTGTAAGCTCTGGGTTACCACTTGATGGTAATAGATCATCATTTGTTATAAAAAATGTTAACACAAATATATTGACGTCCCCACAAATAAAGATTATAACAACTGGTTCACATAACAATTACATACAGTCTTTTTCAACCACTAAAGCTCATATCACTAATCATACCAGTGTAAGTAACTCACCTATTCAAATGGCAATGATTTCGTCGAGCAGCGACACACTTCCTAGAAGTAATCCTGTCACTATAACAATGGGAGGAGCTGGTTATCGTAAAATAGAAACTTCAGGTAAATCAAATTTGATAACAATAGGCGGTAAGCCAGTAATAATTAAAAAAGTTAGTGGTCAAAATAATATGGCTCTACTAACTTCAAATTCAGGCCGCCATGTCCATATGAGTACTACTAGTACATCTATATCTCAAACCAATTCAAAAGTACCATCTTCTGTTAAAGTATCAACTAATTTACCAACTAGAACCAATGAGTCAATACTAACTCGTTTAGCTGAGGAAGCAGGCATTATTGATTCGAATAATACTTGCACTGACATAGAGGAATCAACAGATAATTTGATGAAAGAATTGGATTATTATATTCAGAAAGAAAAAGCTAATATGACAGCTGCTGCTAATGTATTTACCAATTTACCAACTAGAACAACTGAATCAGTACTGACTCAATTAGCAGTGGAAGCAGGCATAGTTGATTTGATTAATACGAGCCCTAACAACATAAATGAATCAACAGATTATACAATGGAAGAATTGGAAAACCTTATTCTGGAAGAAGAAGTTGACTGT
>JAIPRM010015046.1:0-10383 GCA_025469315.1 Stegophylla sp. TES_Ste_2020
AATGAAAATATATAATTTTTATCAGTAATATAACTTTTATCAAAACTTGTTATTTAATAATATCAATAAAATGTATGGTAATTTTGCTGACAATGGTTGGCATTACTTTTTCGAATTAAAATCTTTAACACTTTTCGAATTCTTTATCATTTTCGGTCAAGTGCCGTTCACTCACCTGATGCCGCTATTTAATAACCGTGGTATATAGTACTTCCCCTGGCTGATAAGAAAATTCGAAAATTCGAATTGTAGTGATACCAACATTGAAAATCAAAAGTTGCAACAACAAGATTCAAAAAAACCGCTTTATTTTTATGGGGGTGATTATCAAGCCGAAATGTCCCCACGTTGCACAACAAGCCGATGGCTATTTTTGATTAGCGGAGCGAAGCGGAGGAGTCGACGTGCGTAGCGAGTTGACCAAACACCCGGTGAACTGACCTACGCCATGATAACATGTTACTTTAACTGGCCGTGTACCAGTTTCCCCCTAGCGATAAGAAATTATAACCTAACAATTCCAAAAGTACGAATTTTATAACATTCACAAATGCCAACTTAGAAAAATAAAAATCTTAAAAATTTAGAATTAAATAATGTATTCATTTACGTATTCATAACTAATAACTTAACTACTGCTTATCAATGTCATGCAAAGTGCAAAAGACATGTGAACAATTATAAACAAATAAGTTAGTAGTTAGTTTTGACATTTTAGTTAGTCGAAATACATAACGTAATACATAATTAATTTTCATTAAACAGGGCGGTCAATTCATTGACACTTAACGTCTTTTCATTTTATTTTTTATTTTCAATGGTTGGTACTTATTTTTTTTTTTTGTTACAGAATAAAATTTTAGGTTATAATTTCTTATCACTGGGGGGAAACTGGTAGTATCCCACTTTAACTATCTCATCAGGATCGCCTTACTAAAGGGACAAAATTCGTTTTAAAGCTTTTTTAATAATTTTGCTGTTGGTATTGACGAAAATTCAAGGTATGATAAGACCATTCTTGTCAGCTGGGGGAAGTCCTATACCCATCCCATTTAATAATAATATGCAATACACAATTTACATCATTATATTATATTATTATGTGGTCACAGTAGGTAACTATGAGTTACAGATTTGTCATTCATCATTTACGGTTTAATTTTCAAAATGATTAAATGCATTCGAGTTCTTGTAAAAAACCGAATCGACTCGCTACAAACACTATCCAAACAGTGAAAAAAAAAAACGGCCTTTGTCGAGTCATTATAAAGTTCACATGTTTCGTTTGACACGTGACCTGGATTCGGCGGTGTATTATACAATCGGGTGACACTAGTTTATTTTGAATTAATATCACGACACGTGGTTTAATCGAATAATGATATTTTAATGAATTATTCGGGGCCACGACGACGACATTGTCCCGAAAATAGGTTTCAATATTACATTGTATCGGTCTCCGGAGACTTTTGTATAATAGTATTATCTTATTCGCCGAGTTGTAAATATCGAATTATTTTGTTAAAACGCAATGAATAAATTTCCCCATAGACTTGAAATATTATCAATATTATTCTCAAGATTTTGTCGTGTCGGTTTCATATTATATTACGTAGTAATAATAATAATAACAACAACGCGAAATTTAGTACACGTCTTGTAAAGCTTAATACAGGGTGACCATACGTCCTGTTTTATACAGGATTGTCCTTTATTTCGGCACTGTGTGTCCTGTTGTCCTGACGAATTTCTCTCAGGACGCTTTTCGTCCCGTAATTTCAAGTCTGTCCCATATTAATCCCGTTTTTTGACTTACTGTTGATTTGAAATTTTTGAAATGAAATTGTTGAATAAAACAATGTGAGAATCTAGAAATCTTTTGGATAACATTAGAGATTAATTATAATCGTAAAATGAATTAACAAGTTTTTTTTTTTGGAAAGTAAAGTATACAATATGCATGAATAAAGGATTTGAAGAAATTTTAAAAAGTATCAATTTAGTATCATTATGTTATTTTATGTTTTTCAAAATTATGTTTTTATGTGTTTAAATTTAATCTATAATAGGTAGCTTATAAAAATTATACTTTTGTCACGATTCAAAAACATAAATATATATATATGTAATAAATACTTATTTATTTAAAAATATTATGAAAAATACTTTTGTCCTGTATTTTATTTTCTTAAATATGGTCACCCTAGTCTATGATTTATGTTTTAATTATTAATAAATTATTTGTAGTTCTATGCACAAAGTACTATGACGCCAGTTAATATATCCATTTCTTATTTAATTTATAAAAAACTTTACGGCCTACTTGTAATATGAAATATTTTTCAAAGGCTATTAAATACAAAATGAAAACTTTAACTACTACGTTTATATCGTTCAGTTTTTATATTACATCTAAGTAATAAATGAGTTTATTATTATAATACACACACACTCACACACACACATACACACACACACATACACATACACATATATTTTATATTATATCTTGGCCGGTAAATATTATTATGCAAATCGCGAGTTTTTGAAGGAATCCTGCATGCAATGTGCCCCGTAAGATATTCCAAAAAAAGGAATTCCGATTTACTTTCCACCAAAATGTTGTGTACGACGGGCTCTCGAACGTTTTTTGAAAAATCAATATGAACGTGTCGGACCGGCACAAAGGAACGACTGCGTGATACCAGAGCTTTTGTATGTGTTAAATAGGTGTTGAAGATTATAAACACAATATTTAGCCATAACGAGGCGCACGTCATGATATATTATGATAAAAAGCGTAATGAGGATGCGCCGTCGTGTCGATCATTAGTATTGTATTATCAACTGCCAAGATAATAATATAAGTTGCGCATATTATTGTAATCTCTACGTAAGTAGAGTAGTAAACGTAAAGTGTTCGGCAGTCGCATAAAATTTAAAAAGAATAATAATACCTAACAACAACAACATTAGATGATAAAGCGTTGAACCGAGGTTTATACGCATCATGTAGATCAGTGTTTCCCAAACTGGGGAGGCGCAAACAGTCATCATGAAGTAAAATTTGCATTTAATGTAGAGAAAAAATTAAAAATGTATAACGACCGTTATTGCAAAAAAATCAATAACAGGAGAAGATTACATTATATTAGTGTGTAGCCACTAAACATAATTTATTATTATTATTATTTTATATTAACTTATTGCTATAATATTATTCTTATAAATTTGATTAATTGATAATATTATTATTTATTATTTACTGTTATTTATATTTTATAATAATTATTATCGTCAATAAAAAAGTTGTCATCCCAAATATTGTATAGTATATATTTGTAAATTATACGAAAAAGGTAATACATTTTTTTTTTATATTTTGGAGGGAAGGGAGGAGCGAGATTTTTGAAAATCTACAAAAGGCGTAAAATAGAAAAGGTTGGGAACCACTGATGTAGATGCAATTATCTAATGAAATCGTCAACGTCGAATTTATTATGGCAATACGTATTTCTAAACAAAAAATTGTTGTTTAGAAAAAAAAGCATAGAATTTTTAAGATTATTATTTTTAAGTTTCTATCTTGATTTGCCAACGAGATATTCAAAATTAAAATATTCTAAATAGTGAAAGAATGAAAATTACTCACTTTAATTTGAACAAAAAGAAAGGTTTTCCAAAGAGAAGGTTATATCTTTCACGAGAGAAAAAAAGTTATATATTCTGATGTTACCACAATGACCGAAATATACATATATACATCTGAGTATTAAGATGCGAAAATTTAATACAGATATACTCATATGTATTACTAACGGCACTGAAAATCGTAATTCAAATTTTTATTTTGTAATCTTTTGAAGTGATTTGACAGAATTCGTTATTTTTTCGTAAAATCATGTGTTTGAACGCGTATAAAAAACAGTTTGTTTGGCTGATCTTTATGAAACTCGGTGCACAAATGGAGGATTACATTGGAAATATTTTGGTGGAAAGAATTTTTTTTGCAGATGAATAATTAAAAATTGTACAAGGTTTTAATTGAAAAAAAAAGTCCGAGAAAATAACTATAAATATTAAATAATAGTATTAGACGATTACTAGACGTTTGAAAAAATTAGTAGATTTTTTATTCGACTGTTATTGAAAAATAAACGTGGATAAATGTCAATAAATGGCTCAAAACGAAAATATTCCCAAAATGACAATTAAAGGTTTGTTGATGATTTATGAATTTATAAAAATATTAATTTTTATCGATAACCTAAACGACAATAATTATTATTATTGTATATTAATAATTGAAGTTGCACTCCGAATCGTTTTATCGAAGTAATATTTTATTTATCGTTTCTTTAAAATGCCAAAATGCACCCACCAAGAGTATTCCACCCTAAGTATGCGAAGTACGTGTTACACTGTTTCCTTTTTAGTTGAACAGCGAAATAAAATAAACCGTAATCTAATAATTATTACTCGTATTTGTATTTTACATTACCGTTTCTAGAATATAATATTTTAATATAACGCTGAAATCGTTATACTCGTGACTCATGAGTGCGATTCTAACGTAACAATATGACTGCAGCGATTTGGCAACAATACCGCGTTAGTAGTACGCTTTATGGACGAGAACAAAAGGGAAAACAATCGAAGTTATTATCACACGCTAGCCAATAAGATTCGCGCTGAGCTTTTATAAGAGTCCAAGAGATTTGTTGATAGATTGAAATTTGTCGAATACGGCGAAAACCCTAATATGTATTATATTATGTAATGTACAAAATATATTGCACGTAACTTTAATAATATTATTTATTATTATTATTATTATTATTATATTAGTAGTTTATTGAACAGTGAACAGAAAACAATACAATGAACAAAAAACTACGAGACAACTTACCCTTTTAAGATAATATACTTGTGTTGGGGTAAGGAGTTATTACCATTCGAAAATATTATAAATGAAATAAAATATAAAAATTAAGTGTAAAGAAAAAAAAAAACCTTACATCATATTGGTCTACTCAATATACAATTCAATTCAATTCGTTTAATAATTTTATACGTTTATATAGGAAATGGTCCAACTATTTTTTTTTTGATTGTGACCAACGTTCATGTATTTTTCCTCGTTAAAAATATACTTATTTGATATTATGTATTTAAATGTCAGCATAGTTAGTCATCCGTATTATTATAATAAACATGTTGAAAAGTAAAAGTGCACGGTTAGAAAAATTAAAATGTGTGTACTATATATTGTGTTGCTCGAGAAATGAATGTCTATATTATCATTAAAAAAAAAAAAATTTACTTAACGTTTAAGTCATGGGCGTAAATTGGGTAGTTTTAATGGGGGGGGGGCAAACTTGATTTTTAGTAGGTAACCAATGTAGTTTATATATTAAGTCTAATTCGGTAATATAATTTCAAATTTTATTTTTACGAGGGGGAGGGGTCCAACGATTACAACAGTAGGATAGTTAAATGAATCATAATCAACAAAAAATCAAAAACTAAATAATCAATTATAACTTTTATTTTCGATGTTAATCTTTTAAAAATTTATGCTTTTCTTAATGATTCAAAACGCATTTTCAATTATTTTACAAAAAAAAAAAAGGGGGCATTTTAAGTGAGGGGGAAGTTGCCCCCTCTCGCCCCTTCCAATTTACGTCTATGGTTTAAGTATTACAGTTCTATATTATATATTAATTGGTGAGTATTTTTTTTAAATTCTGGAGAACAGGTGCTCACAATCGAAGACCCCTCCATTGGTGAGATTATAACATAGACTTCAGTCTAGTAAATGGCTGATGGCGCTTTAGTATCAATTTCCTGAAAATAAACTGAAAAATACCCCTTACTCACAGTCGCATATATTAGTGGAGGGTGTTGTCAACAATCTATATAAATTGTACCAGTTTCTCACATACATACTGTATTACGATAAAAAGCAATACGAGGACACGTTATTTATGAATAAGGACTTTTCAAATTTTTATTTTTTAATTTCTAACTCGTCTTAGTAATAATTATACATGATGAAATTCGGTTTTTCCGGCGTCTATTTGAAATTGACGTGTGGATTGGTGCTTCACACAAACATTTGATAAAAAAAATAGGCTTGTAATTTTGTAATAAAGGTAGAGAAATTTGTCCTATAAACATTTAAAATAATAATTTTTTCTTCGCTCAACAGAGTTTCAAAGAATTTTCCGAAACAGCTGGTTTTTTAATAAATTTGTTGGATTGTATTGTCAGATAAAAAAAAAAAAAAAAATCTCGGATTTGATTTTTATAGAATATTATATTGAAAACACAACTGTCTATTGTTTCAGAATTGTTTTCAATAATGAAATATTGTAGTAAATAAACGTGTGACAATAATAAACTGTTTTTATTTTAAATATCGTGAAAATAATGTGACTTTAGAAAACATAGACGTACACGTCGACATTTTGGGGGGACAAACTGGGGTAGGGGAATCGTTATTTAAATGTCATTTGCGATCGACCGGTAAATCTCGATCGACCGTTTCACCACCCCCGATATTCATTATTATGTATAGTAAGGGTGGCAATTTTCTATTGACCTTACTCGCTTAAGATAATTTAATATTTTCAATTCTCTGAGTGCCGTCAGCAAATGACGAATGATACTTCACGAAAAAAGATTTTGAGTTTAGTAGATATTAATATTACATGTAGGTATTCAAATATTATATTATATTATCATTTACTTCTAATACACATTAATGGCCAAAAGTTAAGTTTACCTTCAAAACTTTTCAAAATATATACAGACAAGTCTTAATAATCGAGATTTATTTTTAATCCAAATCCACGAAAATATAATTAGCAGGTAGGCAATTAATAATATATGAAAACATTACCTTTTTGTGATTTTTTCCATCACTTTTTCACATTAGTTTGTTTTTTACATAAAATTGACACGCATTAGTTTGTACTAACTGAAGCTCCACTCGGAGTCGTTTATTGAAAAAAATAATCTATAGTTTTTTTAAAATTTAACATACCAACCAAAGAGTACCTCTACCCGAGGAGCGAAGAATACCAATCGTGCGACGTATTTCCGACTTTTTTTTTTTATTATAAACAGAACGCGAGTATAAACAGTCGGTCAACGGTAACCGAGATGCGTGTGCAATATACTATTTACTATACGATGCATATTATTATTATGTAAATATATACAACACGTTATATTACAGATTAGATTACGAATTATCGCAATGGACGAAATCCAAAATTTTTATTTATAAATATTTGTATACATTAATATAATTGTTATAGACGAATATAAAAAACAATTTTCATTTCAAAATAACATCGTTTATATACGGGGATTATCTTTGTGTAACCGGCATCCATTATGTGTTCGACCAAAATTATTACAAACGAGATGAGATGTAAAACCAAACTAAAAATACATTGCTGGGAATCGTTTTACCCAGAACATCGTAATTAGCAGATCCAATATTGTATAATCAAAACTTACAGTGTGTTCCGAATTTTATTGTTTTTAGTTATTTATCAATATCATTAGTCATTTTATAAATAAAATTTGTGTTCGTCGACCAACATGAAATTTAATATGCGATTTCCCGATGCAAATTTAGATTCTGGACGAAGTGAAGAAGCTAGTGTTTTTACAATGATGTTTATTTTTATTTATTATTTTTTTTCTGTGTACAACTTTTCGTATAGAAATACTTGTCCAAAAGTTTCGATCAATAACTTTTTGAAACCGGATTTGATTGTAGATTGTCTCAATTCTTAATTCTTCTAACACCTACAATATATTTTCATTTTTATTTGCATTAAAAATGTCAAACGCAATAAATACGTTGGCATTGGAATATAATAAAATATTTAACGCGACAAAACTATAGAAAACTCATGTTATTTTGATTAATATTTTATATTGTGTAATTCTGAGAAATCTAGGATTAATCTTGGTATAATGTACTATTATGTAAACAATTAGACTAGAATAACGAGATAATTATTTTATGAAATCTGTAAATATTCACATACATTTTGATGAGCTCAAATAACAAAAAATATTCTCATGGCAGATAAAATTGTTTTTTTGACTGAAATCACTGTGGCATGGAAAATTCGACTTCATCACAGTGAAAACCCACCGGATAGATATCGATATTATAAAGATATAAAATAGATAAACAGGTAGGAGACACTCACGTTTCCATGACGCACTCGGTCGATTCAAGAGGGAGCACCTTTGGTCTATATGCCATTCGGTTTTATGATTTTTTTTTTTTTTTTGTATTTGACATTAAAAGAGGATTCTGTAAATTGTTCGAATGGGGTGGCACGTAACACTACCTTGACCAGCGGTTCCCAAACTTCTTCAACCACGGAGCCTTATTTTAAGTGTTATTTTCTCGCGGAGCCCCAAAAAATATTTAATGTTAAGTTTTGTCTCTGTTCTATAATACATAATATTATGGTGAATCACCACATTTGAATGGGCTTTTAGGTTTTTAGGTTTTGAGCGTTGTATATATATATATATATATATATATGAATATATATAAATGGAAATATTTGGAGTTTTTTTTCGGAATGTTCAAGTCACTATAAAAACAATGTTTTCCATTCCTTTTTTTTTATTACATCACCTTAAGGATGATATTGTGGCATAACGAACAATTATTATTATATTATTAAATTTATATGGTAGGGAGCCCTTGTGAAACAGCTGCGGAGCCCTAAGGGCTCCCCGGAGCACAGTTTGGGAACCACTGACCTAGACACTGGTACGATAGTGAATAATATAATTTCTTATATTCCACAAATATAATTTAAAAAAAAAAAAAAAGGCCAGCATGAGCCATATATTAATATTTATTATTAGGGCTAGGGACTTTTAGGAGTTAGCATGTTTTTAAAAAATATTCAAAACATTGCTAAGTTATATAAAAATGCGTTTCATAACACTAGGAGTTCTCTTTAATTTGCATATTTTGTATATTTAACTCTTTTTTTTTTTGGATATAAGTGCATATCTCACCTATTTTTCAATATTTAATTTGAGTTTTCTTGATATGGGAAAATTTTTCCCTGAACAACTGAAGAGATTGAATATTGTTATTTAATATTTTTATTTGTTTAAATGTACGTTTAAAAAGAATAAAGATTAGTAAGAAAAAAAAGAAGAAATTTCATAAATAATAGAAGAAGAATTAATAATAATACATGATACAACAGAATTTTTAAATATATTGAGTTTTTACAGTAAAATTAATGTTTTATAAGAGATTATTTTCAGCATTTTTGCATATTTTCAGAGCATAAATGCATGCATATTTTGAGTTTTTTTTTCAGAGTTATAAGTCCTTGGCCCTGTTTATTATCGTACGCGCACGGATACTTTACATTATACACGTGCGTGCGTGCGCATTTTATACTAATTTTTTTCACGTTTCGAAATCCGTGACGGGTTGTTTTCGCAGCGGTCGGAGTGTGCTGTGGCGCGCTGAGCTTTAGAGCGTGTGGCGGCGGTGTTGGTGTGTCCCGACCGTGGCGGCAGAGTCAACGGCCCCGAGAACAGTGACGTCACCGCGTGTCGTCATCGAACGCGGCGCGTGACGTCACGGGCGACCCATATTATAGGCGTGCGCCATCTCGGGTTCGGGAAGAAGACAATATTATATATATATATATATATATATATAATGTATACGTACAAGGGACAGGAGGGCGGTGGCAGGAATAAGGGACCGTAGCCGCGCCTCCCGCCGACTTCACCGGGCACGTGGCAGCCAAAAGCTCAGACCAGCTGCGCTTACTTCTCAGAGACAGGGAGATCTCGGGAAAGCCATTACTATTCCCGAAAAGCTTTGGGAATCATCGCTAATACGTATACTGTGGTATGTGTGTGGTGTATAGTATATGTGCAGGGACAGATCCAGAGGGGATGGTTCTAGGGCGTTTAATCATAACCCCACTCCCCTCTCCTTCGCCAATGATCGCATTTTTTTTTTTGTTTTCGAGTAAAAAAATCTTATGATTAGGGCTAGGGACTTATAGATCTAAAAATGTACCAAAAATGCTAAAATGATCTCTTATAAAACATAAATTTTACTGTAAAAACTTAAATATTTGAAAATTATATAGTATAATATATTATTTTAATATGTATTGTTAATTCTTCTTTTATTATTTATGAAGTTTCCTTTTTTTCCTAATCTTTATTCTTTTCAAGCTTACATTTAAACAAAAAAAAAAAAAAGCCGGACATACTTCGCACGATGGGTGTACTTCGCACGACGGGTGGTATTCTCTTGACGGGCGTATTAAATTTTAAAGAAACGATAAATCATTT
>JAIPRM010015047.1:0-10383 GCA_025469315.1 Stegophylla sp. TES_Ste_2020
GGGTTTCAAAAAGTTATTGATCGAAATTTTTGGACAAGTATTTCTATACGAAAAAGTGTTAACAGAAAAAAAAAATAGAAAAAAAAAAGAAAAAAAAAAATAAATAAAAATAAACATCATTGTAAAAACACTAGCTTCTTCACTTTGTTCAGAATCTAAAAATATGTTAGTCGATAAAGAGATAAAACAATTATTTTTAATAAAAACAAGAACACACGTCCTGCATGACAAATATATTTAGTTTAAAAATCACATCATTATCGAAATTTATATAATTAATATAATATTTTCTAATTAATATTTTCTTTTACTCTGATAACAACAATAGGTGTGTGTTTTATAAAATGTATACAAATACCTATGTAGAGTGTTATGGTATTAATGTTATTTGTTTGTTAAATATAATATGTTTATAATATTTCACAGCAAAATCATTGACATAGTTAGCGAGTTATTAAAAATTATTTTACTATCTACTTGATATTATTATAACTATATCATAAGTTAAATACTTACCTGAATTTAAAAATTAAAACCACCGTATCTTATTTTACGCGGAAACGAAACTGTGCTACAATGTTGTTTAAAAATAATATGTCCGTACCAGTTAAAGTTTTTTTGACACGCGTTTTTAAGAACTTTTCATTGTATATTATAAACTCGAGCACATTATTTTATCAAAATCGTTAATTCGCGTTTGTCGGAACGGAATGTTTAAAAAATAAAATTCACATGAAATAATAATAATAATAATAACTATAATGAAAAAAATACAAGAACGAATAAAAAAAAAAACGCGTTTATGAAAGTTCTGGTGGAAATATTAAAAACCTAAAAAAAAATAAATTATTTTTAACTTAACCTAATAATAGTTTCTCGGACATTTCAAACGTTCAAACATTTTAAGAGCGTTATCGTGCATCACATCCAAAATACAACACACTTATAGGATGCTAAATTCGCACGAGCATAGTCTATTTATGGTCATTTTCATACAAAATAAAAAATTCGGTAGAGTGTAATAATATTATGTATCGAGAACCGTGTAAAAACTCTCCGCACTTAAGGAGTGGGTGAAGACAATAAAAGGTCTTCAAATAAAGAGTATAATAATATAGTCTGTGACAATATTCTCAAACACTTGTATAATTCTAACTCTTCTTCTGTGTCATTGTTATAATAAATTATTATACTATTGTCATTCTGTACTTGGAAATCGGGCTCAAGTCCGTTTATAAATTAAAATACAACATAAATAAATAAATAAATAGTATATATTATGTATGTGTAATAATTTCAAGACTAAATATATTTTCAATTCGTTTTACAATCGTTCAGAGTATAACATATTCTGAACTAAATTAAATCCTTTCGTTATTGACTACAGTAATCGTCTTACAGATCAATTTCTTTCAAAAAGAACTTTCACAATTCTCATTAAATCAACAATTATTATTTATTATTTACTTCTTGAATATGTAGGTCGAAGCAAGATGATTCGTAATTTATCTTACCGCTTTACGGGTTTTATATTGGATATTTATGTCATTAATATTGAATTATTATACGTCCAACTTTTTATATACATTTTTTTTTTTTTATATTCATTTAATCGTATGTATTGATATAATTTTAAATATTTATTACGCATTTTTTGTAATAAATAAATGAATAATTCAAGTTATTTTTAATAGCTGTTGAAAATTTAAACATAAATGCTTTTTTCATTCACCAAGCAAAAAAGCTAAAAAAAAAAAGACACAAGTTATTGTTCTGGGTCGCCAAAATTGAAAAAAATGACCAAAATGGGTCGTACCAAAAAAAGTTTGGGAACCTCTGCTCTATTGTATGCTAGGTCAGCGCGAACGAAGTGTACGTCATGACGGCCTCGAAAATACAAAATGTACAAACTCCTCGCGCCGGGTGTACACAAAGTAGACGCCGCCGCCGTTCATTGTAACATAGAGAATATGTATTATTGTTTGGAATATTTTGTTTTAAAAGAATGTCATATTGCAAGTTCTGTTATGCCTGTCTGTCTATTAACCGGCGATATATCAAAAACACGCGTTGGAACTTATACTATGGCGTTCGCGCTAAATTTAGAGCTTAAATACGAGTATATATTATCTAAATTAAAGAGAATAATAATATATTTTAAAAGACAAGAGGCAATAATTTTTGTAAAATATTCGCTGTCGAAGAACATACTGTTTATAATCAGTATGGAACTCAAATTCTTGTCACTCCATCATCACACGATACGTATTATCTAAATTGGAAAAATTTACAATATCCGTCAAAAATATATAATTTAAGAAGGGAAAAAAAGGTTTATTTTGTTTTTGAACCACCTCTTGACTTTGCCACGACTCAATACTTAATGATTTATAGTATTTTATATAAGATTGGCTGATCAATCGTGAGATAAAGTGTATGAAAATGTCGTGCCCTGAAAAATATATTTCTCTTTAAAATTGTTATCTAAACGCGTTCGAGCTCTGAACTCAACTTGTTGAACGCTAAAACACTAACGAGTTCCGCGTAGCATATTTTAGCTTTATAATGCCGGTTAGACGAACAGACGCGCAATTAAACTCACACTTACTCTTCTCTTGATTCATCGTGATCAAGAGAAAGGAACAATACTTTTTAGTTTGAATAGTTATAATAGTTATAATAAAAATGTATACACCTGTTTCTGTGACTATAAATTTGAACTCCATGAGGAGCCAGTATTTTAGAATATTGATTTTTGCTGTCGATACTTTTCGGAGTTATTGATTTTTTTCCGGGTATAAAAATGGCATGTTTCCAGGATTTGAAAATCTGTCTACTGTTCCGAATTTCGTTGAATCATGAAATGGATTGCGGATGTTATGGAAAAGTTGTGTATGAAAAACGGTGGGGAATTTTATCTGGGTCGGGGATAGGCTGGAAAATTTGGATATTATAACCTCATTTAATTCGGTTAAGCTGTGTTTTGTTTGTTTGGGCGTTTCTGATCCTGGTCTGTCGGGTTCACGTTGAAATGAAACTAAATGGTGTCCATGTTTAGTTTTATACCTATTTTTTCAATTAAAAATATGTATATCTAAAAAAAAAAAACAAAAAATACGAATACAAATACTATAATTATTAGAATTTTTTACACATTTATTAATAACCTGTGAAATATAAAATACATATTAATATCAAATACAAATTGAATAAAATTTGGAGTATATTTGTTCACCTGATGATTGATGAATATTATTCAATAATTTTTAATTTATAAGAAAATAGGTACACATAAAACCGTTGTTTAAATTCAAAAACCAAAATTATAATTTAATTACAATTATTGTTTTGATTCGTTGTTAATTAGTATTGAGATGTTCTTTAGTTTCTTACTAAAATCGTGTTCAGTGTTGTACATATCAGCGAGACGTTTTCCCAAAGAAATTAGTCCGATCCGTGTGTGTGTGTGTGTGCAAGAGTAAATATTATTATACGTATTTATACTGTTATCACGTTCAGCAATAATTATTATTGTTTTTTTTTTTTTTTTTCATCACTTAAGTCCGCGAGCCGCGGCGACAGCAGCTGATCGTCGTAGTTGATATAATATATTAAAGGGCTTCAACCGTATAAAATATTATATAATTGGCTGGGGAAATGTATATTACAATGTAGCTGCGGTCGCCGCCGTCGCCTTCTCTTATCGTCATGGAAACGTCGTGGTGACGGCGGCAGCGGCGGCGGTTCATAAGAACGAACTCGCGCTCGTAGCCATGTCGTTGAGTGGTGGGGGTGGGGGGGGGTTGGGGTGGCTGATGCACGGTCGGGCCGGGTGGTGGTGGAGAACGAGCCCCGTGTGTCGCAATGCAACACTATAATACGCACGGTGGTGGCCGGGTGGGTTAACACCCGACGTCCTCCCCTCAAGCCGCCGTTTCTCCAGGCGGTGACGTATGGCAGTGGGAAAAGGGGAGGGAGGGGATAGGAGAAGTATATAGTTCGTATGCGTATAAACACGTACGGGGCGATTCGGATGTGGTGTAACGAGAATATTTTATTTATTTATTTATTTTTTTTTTTTGAAACACGATAGTACCACAGATTACATGAAACCATATTATTCTAATAAGCACTTCTTAACTTTCCGATTACACCTGCTGAACTTCAATAATTCGGTGTGACCACATAATAGGAATTAAATTATTGTACAACACATTTTACCGTATTATATTTATTATTATAATATAAACAATTTTTGACACGTGAACACGTCAAAAAGAAAGACAGGAAAGGCGATTAGTGAATTTGTTTAGAATAAAAAATTTAAATCGATGGTATGTAGTCGAAAACATTAACTTGTTTATTTAAGACATTTTTCATCCGAAAATGGTAACTAAATTTGGATTATTTATTTTATTCATTGGGTTAAGAATTATACAGGCTTGAATAGGAAGTACACAATCTGTTTCGTCTGATCTGTGATAGTAACACGTTGTTTATATTGTAATATTATTATACACTGCACTTTTGATTTCTCCGTCACCGATTACAGTGTTTTCGTTGTAACCATATTATATATAGATGCAATCGGGTTTAAATTGTAGGGGGAGCCAAGCACATACCTGGTAGAGTAAGTCAGGGAGGAGGTAGGAGGAGGAGGTTCTGTAATACATACTATAATTACTGAAGTCACATTCTTTGCATTTATGTATATATTTTTTTTTTCCTTAAACCAAACTCAATAGTTATACATAATTTAAATTATATTATGGAGTAAATGTGCTTATCACGTGATGTGTTATCTTGTAAATACGAAACGACACTCCCTTTTATTGTGACACAAAGAAAACAAAATAACAGTCGCCAATTATAGTGGATAACTGTGGAACTGGAACATTGAAAATAAAACTAATCCAATTATAACCAAAATTAATTTTGGAATCGCCATTATAAAATCTGGCGAAATCAATCACCACCTGGCACTCTCCGAATGTCATTTATGGTTGACCCGAAATTTCTGTAGGCGTATTTTATACTCGTATTTTAATTTTTACTCCCATCAACAGCAACTTCCCATCATCACCGTAATAGCGCACACGATAAGCAGAAGAATTAGGTATCAAAATATCAGTGTAAAAATGTTCCTAATAATAATTTTTGTAATAACTGTTATATTTTAATATTATGTTAAATTAAAAACATATAAAATCAAAATTATTTGGATTTCGTATCTTTTCTCGCATTGTCAATGATTTTTGTTCGACTTAAGATTTAATGAACGTTTAATTTAACCCGAAATTAGTATACAAGACAAATAGTTGGGGGTGGCCAGTAAACTTTAAAGGGTGGCCTGGCCACCCTTTAGCCAAGTGCCTGCCGCCGAGATATTATTAATGCGAAATACTCGGTCGTGTTTGTGGCTCGTGCGCGCGTTACACTGGAATCGTTCTGTACGTGATAATAATAGCAATAAAAAATAATGAAATACGCAGCGGTGTACGCTGTATGTGTATAATAACGCGCGCGCACAAGAGACAGAGCTGATGACACGGTTTCGTGTGTGTATTCGTCGAACAATACAATAATAATAATATACGTCGCAGCCGCGGTAGACGGTCGCCGTCCGGGCGTCGCCGCTCCTTCAGTTAAAAACCGCGGCCGCCTGACGGTCGAAAATCCATAGAACCTCTCTCTCTCTCTCTCTCTCTCACACACTGCGCGATTTACTTGCCCGGTGTCAGAAGACGTGCAACCGGACCGGCAGTCTCCCGAGCCTAGAGGGATGCGCAAAAACGAAATCGCATCGATATTAGGCAACGTATACGAAAATGAAGCATTGAAATGGAATACACATAGAGTGACCTACTGAAACGAATCAAATTACCGTATCGAAATACCGTATCCCTTGCTCAATCGGATCACTGATAACGAACTGTTATCACACTTTAAAATAAATGTTTTAGTTTTATACTACTATTATTACTAGTAATGGGATTTTTATACATGCTAACGATTGAAATTATTTGGTGCAAACTGTTTTTTTTAACCAAACAATAAAAATTTGTATGCCCTAATTAAAACTTAATTTACTTTTTCCGAAAGAAAATATTTTTGTATCATGAGTTTACGGGATATGAGTATTTATTAAAGTTTTGAGTAACGGTGGGAGTAAATGATTTCGAAGTGCGTTCTCCACTCTGCTACCCGAAAAACCTTATTATTTTATCGCAGCTTATCTGTCTCCAGTTATTGATTGTAATTAAAAACTTGCTATAAAAAACAACCGCGTAGGTAAAAAAAAAAAAAATGTCTTTTTCATAAAAATATCGTATAGGCACTTCTTAAAAGCACTTGAAAAATATTCAAATTTAAGCATTATACGGGATGAAAAGTCACCGCCTTGTATGTATATGCGAGAATTTATATTTTTAAAAGGCCTCTAAAAGGAGTACATTACTGTGTATAGTAATAAAAAGCAGGAATCGATTATTAACAATTTTTAACGTCCTTCTCGCCCATCATTTTCGGCCACTCCATTCTTCCCGTACGAATAAAGCATTCGTAATCAAGAATAGGAAAATTAATTTTAGATTCTGAACGAAGTGAAGAAGCTAGTGTTTTTACAATAATGTTTATTTTTTTTTTTTTCTGTGTAGAACTTTTCGTATTGAAATACTTGTCCAAAAGTTTCGATCAGCAGCATTTTGAAACCGGATTTGCCTCTAGATTGTACTTTAGAGAGGTCATTTTTTAAATTTCTCAATTCTTCAATTATTATTTTTTTTTTTTTTTGGAAAAAGCTACCCAATATTTGATAAAAACAACTCGGAAACCATCATTTTTTTGATCCGAATTATATGAAAATTTAAACATAGATAGAAAATAATATAAGGAAAGATTTTGGCACATGAAAAAAATATTTGGACATTTTTCTAACATTTTATTTTTTATATTGTTAACTTCCTTTGTTCAGAATCGTTTTATCGAAGAAATGATTTATCGTTTTTTTAAAATTTAATACACCTGTCAAAAGAATCCCACCTGTCGTGCGAAGAACACCCATCGTGCGAAGTTTGTCCGGCTTTATGTATATATTTAAATACTTGTACGTAATTCACGAATTTAAGCGTTTAAACAAATGACAGAAGTCGTACTTATAGTGTTATTATAATAATTATGTGTTTTGACCAATTATTATTACCATTATTTTTAACGAATAATAATTTCGTTTACCCTGTATGGGAGGAATGGGTCAAGATTTTAGCGACACCGTGTGCATACTTAAAGCGTCTTGTTTCAAAACTAGCTATAAGCAATTTTTGAAATTTTTCAAAAACAACAAAAAACGAAAATAACGTAAAATACTCGGTTTATAATTTTATAATAAAATATATGAAATCAAAGCTATGAATGGTGCACATATTGTATATTGTGAAAATGTATTTTGTAAAAATAATATTATTACAAGAGATAAATAAATTTATAGTTTTGAAATGGCTGATTTTTTTGTGAATTTAAACATAAATGGCTGTTTTTGAAACCAACAATTTCATTTTTTATGGCTTGTTTTGAAATTGACTTTATGAGATAGATGATTTTAAAACAAACACCGGAAAATTTAAGAAATACAAAACATTTTGAATTTTATATATATATATATATATATATATAATTACCTAATAATAAAAAATAATAACCAAATAGAACTATTAATTATATAGTTAATACTTAATTTCATGAAAACTAAAAAAATTTGAGTACTGTCATCAGAGCAGATAACATCGTTAGATGTGGCTGGTTTTGATACTAACCATAATTTTCTGTCCTCATTCAATATCGATTGTAATGGTTTATGTGTAATGAATATCGAAACATAATGTGTAATGGTTGAAATAATATATAAATTCTTGTATATATATATATTATTTATATAATTTAAAACAAAAAAAGCCGGACATACTTCGCACCACGGGTGAGATTCTCTTGACGGGTGTATTGAATATTAAAGAAACGATAAATCATTTCTTCAATGAAACGATTCTGAACGAAGGAAGTTAATAATATAAAAAAATAAATGAGAAAAAAAAAATTTTATAAAAATGCCCAAAATTTATTTTTCACATTTTCAAAATTTTCTCGCGCCAAAATCTTTCTTATATTATTTTCTATCTATGTTTAAGTAAACCAGTATACTATAAACAAGTACTTATCTATATATTGTATTGTCAGTAAAATAATATTTATTGAAATAATACCCGTCCGTGGTCTTCTAGTATACGCCTATGTACCGATATTGCCTATTTAATGCGCCGCGATAGTAATTTTGATCACGTTTTAAACTTCATAATTTTAAGATTCTGAACGAAGTGAAGAAGCTAGTGTTTTTACAATGATGTTTATTATTTTTTTTTTTTCTGTGTGCAACTTTTATTCTTCAATATTTTTTTTTTTGGAAAAAACTACCCAAAATTTGACTAAAACGATTCGGAAACCATCATTTTTTGATCCGAATTTTATGAAAATTAAAACATAGATAGAAAATCATATAAGAATGATTTTGGCGCAAGAAAATCTTGAAAATGTGAAAAAAAAATTTTGGATATTTTTCTAACATTTTTTTTTCTCATTTATTTTTTATATTATTAACTTCTTTCGTTCAGAATCGTTTTATTGAAGAAATGATTTATCGTTTCTTTAAAATTAAATGCACCCGTCAAGAGAATCCCACTCATCGTGCGAAGTATGTCCGGCTTTTTATAAATCAATTTCGAATTTTTTTTCAATAATATTAATATTTTAATTTTAGTTTAAATTATTATTATTGTTATTGAAATTCAAAAAAATAAATAAATAAAAATGGTAAATGTGGTACATCATATTTTATTACTTTTTGTATCCTTATCAAAAACGATAACTCTTGAATAAAAAACGGTGTTATAATATCCTATATTAGGGTTGCCACACGTCCCATATAATACGAAAACGTCCCATATTTTGACTAGAGGTCCCGTTGTCCCGACAAATCTCTTCGGGACACTAAAATATCCCATTTTTCAAAAAATCATCACTACATCCATCTGACTCGTTAGGTTAGGTTACCTAATCTAACCAGTGAGTATTATAAAAGATATCCATTCTTCTAAAGTTCTGATAAATATACGACAGACCACAATCGGAAAATTCAACAATCAATTAATTTTGTAAAGTTAAAATATAATATGTAGTAGTCGTATTTTTATAAAATTAATGTGATATTTGTTTTATAATTTCATTCTTATCGGTCAACGGCTATTGCCTAAAGAATTCAAAGTAATTTTTTTTTTTGTTTTGTTTTGTTTGAATTATTTTATCAAGTTTAAAAATGATATGTGTATATTTTATTTAGTATGCGTTCTTATTAACCTATTCTGTTGAAATATTATTCAAAAAATATAAAACTTAAAATATGTATAAATATAGATATTTACTGAAAACATTTTTATTTTTTTTAAAAAAAAAAAAGGTTCAATTGTTGAAGGGGTAGGGGGATAAAATTCATTTTTTGTTTGTCCCGTATTTTTAATTCTGAAATCTGGCAACCCTATACAATACCTATACATACTTACATTTCTTTATAGATTTGTAAAATAAATCCATTACTATTGACCGAGAGTATAAAAATCTATATGTGTTCCTGAGTTTTCAGCGTTTGATTAGCGACATAATATTTTTCATAATAAATTCATAATTTTTTTTTTTTTTTTTCTGTAGTATAAAATAATAATAATATCCTTGGACATTGTTGTAGTACAACAGGATACGTAACGTTCACAAAATGCGGAATAAACTAAAATCCTGTGTTTTGTGTGTACCTAAATGTAAAATAAATAATAAAAAAACAATAACACCTGTACGGACCGCCGGTGTTGCAGGTGTCGTAATTCGTGGTTATTACTTTCTACCCAATTCTTTGTCTGCCGTTCTCTCGGTTTTTTTTTCTTTCCTTGAAATTGTTTTTTCTTCTTCTTTATTTATGAATTTATCCATATGATACTACAAGACAAAAAAAGCCGGACATACTTCGCACGATGGGTGTACTTCGCACAACGGGTGGTATTCTCTTGACGGGCGTATTCAATTTTAAAGAAACGATAAATCATTTATTCAGTAAAACGATTGTGAACGAAGGATGTTGATAATATAAGAAAAATAAAAATTTTCAAAAAATGTCCAAAATTTTTTTTCACATTTTCAAAATTTTCTTGCGCCAAAATCTTTTTTATAAAATTTTCTATCTATGTTTAAATTTTCATAAAATTCGGATCAAAAAATGATGGTTTCCGAGTCGTTTTTGTCAAATTTTGGGTAGTTTTTTCCAAAAAAAAAATTGAAGAATTGAGAAAT
>JAIPRM010015048.1:0-10383 GCA_025469315.1 Stegophylla sp. TES_Ste_2020
TATTATTTCAATACTAAAATAAAAAAAAAAAAAAAAAAAAAAAAAAAAAACTAAAAAAAAAAGAAGCATCATTGTAAAAATACAGAATATTGCAAAAATTCTAAATTTATCTCAAAATAGTGGTTACATTTTTTTTTGCATTTTATCAGTATTTATTAACATTATTGTTGATAATCGGTGAAAATTTTAAGTTTTTAGTACTATTAACTTTGTAGTTACAACTGACGTTACAACTTTACACTAATTAAGTGAAAAAGATTTCATGTTTACAATATTATATAAAAACAAGCTACATATTCAAGCAAGTCACGACATTGATTTACTTGTATGATTTTTTCATCGAATATCGTATGTATAAATATATTTCAAATCAGTTAAAGATCGATGCCGATAAAAAGAAATCTTGGCACATTTTTTGATATCATATTAATGATTTACATATCAACTTGTAAGTTGTTTGTTTTGTTAGAATGGACTAGAACTAAATGGGTTGCCACCAATAAGTGTAAGTGAGAAAATTTCAAATACGCCACTGTTTGCTTTTCATAGTGGAATAAAAACCATAACTTTTTTTAAAACATTTCAAAAATGTTTTATCTCATCGCCATGTGACCTTTTCGAAATTTATTGAAGAAAGATATGGTTTTTATTCCACTATGAAAAACAGATATGAGTCAGAGCCCCCTCTTTCATAAACATCGATCTACATCTACACATGTACAAAAAAAAAAAGATGTGATAAAGTCAATTTTAAAAATATTTCGATACAAGTCTTTTTAAATTTCACGATTCTATTTGATATTACAAAAACTATTATTTATACGTAAGAAACTTTTTTGGTTTTCAAAGTTTAAAATCATAAAAGGTACCCACAAATATACAATTAAGATTTAACTTACATAGAACATCACGTTGAGGGAACCAGTTACCCGTCATCACATTTGCTGGTTTATCTTCCATTTCACCTTCATATTTCCATAGAACTCTTTGAGGAATTTGTCGGAAAACATTTTTAAATGTATTTTGAATATGTTCGGGTAGAGTAGACATGGCTACGACGGATCCAAATGTAAAATATATAGCGCCATGAGGTGAATTATCAATGAATTCTTTGATGTTCTGGAAAATGACAATTTAAATATAAATTTTATTCTAGTACAAAAGGATTCTAGAGAAACAATTATTGTATTAAATTAATAAAATTTATAGTTATATGAGTATTTTTATAAGATAAATTATCGATTGATTTTAGATTCTGTATGGATCAAAGAAGGTAATTGTTTTATAATGATGTTTATTTTTATTTTTCAGATTGTATTTACTCGAAAAAGTGCTCGGATTAGTTTGATATGCAAATTTGTCCGGTAAAGAATTTGGATACCATAGTATTTTAAAGATATAGTTTTTCGATATTTTTCATTAGTTTTTCATTAAACAAAGAAAACCGAAAAACGACATCAAATTTAATAAAAAGCGGTAAAAATGTGCTATAAACTAGGTATAAGTTATTAAAATAATATTATGTAAATAATAAAGGTTTATATGTTTGTTAAAATCAGGTGAATCAATTTTAGATTTTGAGTGAAGTGAAGAAGCTAGTGGTTTTACGATGATGCTTTTAGTTTATTTTAATTTAAATTTTTTGTTATGGAAGTGGGATCAGGTGCTTCTCAGACTTCATTCCTCGAATTAGAAAATGTAGAATAAGTTTCTCGTAGAGAATTTTGATTACATTATTTTTTAGCAGAGGGCGTAAGACCGAATTTTAGCGTAGGAAAGTATGAAATTTGACACCATCCATACTTTTTTTTTTTTAACTTATATAAAAAATACAAACTTAGAAGACTCAAGACCTGATTTAGGCGAGTAGATATCTAGTTAACTAGTCATCTGAAAACGTCCATCATTCTATAGAATAACTAGTTTTTTACAGAATAACGAAATTTCATACATTAGTTAACGCTAACATATATTTATGCCTTTGTTCAACAACTCAATACAATGTTTTATTTATTAATCTTACTCACTTCGCTCATCTTCAACTATATGATGGTAAAGCAAACTTCTATATACCTACGTAAGTTATGAACATAATATTATGTTTGTAAATACTTCAATTTAATGTTAAATTGAAGTATTTACGGCTTACGCCGAAAATAGATAATTATTATTTTGTCGTATAGCTTTTTAATAATTTGTAAATTAAAAATATTTTTAAATCGAATTTATCTCTTAATAAATAAACATAAACCATCTACTATTATTAACAACTTTTTTATTTAAAGTACCTATAGTTTAGATTATTATTATTTAAAAACAGTAAGTGTTGAGTAAATTGTCATTATTTGGGATATAAATCCGTACTTAGATGTTTTTTTTTTTATTTGTTTATACTGTAGTATATTTAAATATCTAAAGTTAATAAATACTGTTTTAGAATATTTGTCGGGGAAAAGACGAGTAATTAAAATTTATAAAATGTTCATAATTATTTATAATAAAAATGGTAGGTACATATTTTATATAAATAAATTAAAAGCTATCTAATAAATTTGTAAAATAAAAACAAAAACATTGCCTGGGTTATTTATGGATATACAATGGAACCTCGATAAGTCGAAAACCTTGATTAGTAATAAAAAAAATATAGATAATTCAAACATTCTGTGTTCCGAATGTAGACGGATAATTTGTTAAAACATTTGTTCAATATGGATTTGGCGTTTCGATAATTTTATCTCATCGCGTTTATTGTGTTTATTGTAGATCATATATACTAACTTTGGCACGCAACAGTATCTTTCATCTTGTTTTTATTACATTTTAGATTTTGAACGAAGTGAAGAAGCTAGTGTTTTTACAATGATGTTTATTTTTTTTTTCTGTATACATTTTTTCGTATAGATCTAATTGGCCAAAAGTTTCGATCTATAACTTTTTGAAACCAGATTTGTCCTCTAGTTGGAATTTTAGAGGAGTAATTTTTTGAATTTCTCAATTCTTCAATTTCAGTTTTGGAAAAAACTACTCAAAGTTTGACAATAAAGACTCGGAAATCATCATTTTTTGATCCGAACTTGAAAATTTAAACATAGATAGACAATAATATGATAAACGTTTTAGCGCAAGAAAATTTTAAAAATTCAAAAAAAATATTTTGGAAATTTTTCTGAATTTTTTTTCCTTTATATATTATAAAAATATTATTAAACATTATAAAAAAAAAAAGTAAATTAAAGTAAAGTAAAGTATAGACAAGAAAGCCGGACATACTTTACTCCACGGATATTTTTCATTTTTCGCTCTTCGGGTCAGATACTCTTGGCGAGTGTGTTGAAAATGACGACTATTATTTTTATTAATATTATTAACTTCTTTCGTTCAGAATCGTCTTATTGAAGAAATGATTTATCGTTTTTTTAAAATTCAATACACTCGTCAAGAGAATCCCACCAGTCGTGCGAAGAACACCCATCGTGCGAAGTATGTCCTGTTTTTTTATTCCATTGTAGATAATAATTAAAAACTTTAATACATACCTACAAACATTTTAAAAAATTGTAAAAAAAAAAATAAAAAAACTCATTAAGTCGAATTTGTTTTTTAAAACCTTAGTGACTCGAAAACCTTAATAAGTCGAAAAAATTGTATTTCTCTTGAATTTCGACTTATAGAAGTTTCACAGTGTATGCTTGATGAACTTATTGATGAATTAGTCACTAAACCAGAGAAAATTGATTTTTAAACCTAATGATAACGATTATATTTCATTTTAAATTTATTGTATAAAGATTAATAACTAATACAAAAATGTAATTGATAAATATTAAATGTGATTCATTGCCTCATCATCTGCTATTTGTCAAAAGAATTCGAGTGATAGGAAATGTGTATTTTTTAATATTAAAAATAAGAAAAGTAAAGTAAAGTAAAGCAAAGTAATGCATAGACAGTAAAGCCGGTCATACTTCACATCATGCGTATTCTTCACTCCTTAGGTATTTGCTCTTGGTGGGAGAGTTGAATTTTAAAGAAACTATAAATCATTTCTTCAATAAGACGATTGTATGCGAAGTATGTTAATAATATAAAGAACAATAAATGCAGTCATTTTTAACACACCTACCAACAGTATCTGACCCGAGGAACGAAGTTTTCTTTAGGAAAGGAACGGCTTTTTTATCTATACTTTACTTATCTTTGCTTTGCTTTAATTTACTTTACTTAACTTTTTTCACATTTTCAAAATTTTCTTACTACAAAATATTTCTCATTTTATTTTCTATCTATGTTTTCCCTTAAAGTTTGAATTAAAAAAAAGATAGTTTCCGGGTCATTTCATCAAATTTTGGATAATTTTTCTCAAATTTTAAGAAAACAATTGAAAATTTCGAAAAATGACTTCTTTAAAGTGCTATCTAGAGATAAAAGTGGTTTCAAAAAGTTGCTAGTCTATACTATTGGACATATATTTCTATACAAAAAGTGTTTATAGAAAAAAAAAAAAAACAATAAATAAAAAAATAAACATCATTGTAAAAATACTAGCTTTTTCGCTTTGCTCAGAATCTAAAATATCCTTTCTTTTGTAGTTCTAAATACTTCACTGCTCTTTGGCCTTCATGTATGTACTCGTGTATGTAGGCGGATATTTAAACAACAACGTCGTAACATTACATTTACATACGTATACAATTATTGTATACGTGTATTTCGAGATAAAGACAATTTCCTACCATTTCAGAACGTTTTCTTCCTGAGAGAAAATACTAAATTTTTAAATGAAAAAATCATTATTAAATACATTTATATATATGTATTTATAAAAAAAATCCATAAATACATTGCATATAAATCATAAAATAGTAATTGGCATAGTTATTGCATTTCTAATTTTATATATTACATAGGCGTTACTAAGGAGTATAATTTTCAATAAATTTAAATAAAATCAATAACATTATTAATTACTTATTAATATTATATATATTATGGATACCGATTAATCTGGCCTTATATCGAAGGCAATACGGCACCGGTCCAATATGCGACCTACAGGTACTATTATGCGATTTTCGTGAATACTTTTAGTCCAAAATTTAATTTACATTTAGATGTCCACAAAATTGCAATTAGATCTTAAATTAAATAAATGGGTAAACGGTCACTTTGTACGGTCTATTGTTTAAATTGCCCAAATGCCGTCAGTTTGTACGGTTAAAATAATATCGGGATTATTGGAAGGAGGTCAGTTTGTACGGTTAAAATAATATCGGAATTATTGAGGAAATAAAAATAAATGAGGACTAATTATTATCTTAGTTTATTAAGTATTCAACTAATGAACCATTAAATAAAATACCGTTACTTATACTTGAACACAGTGGCGCATCCAAGGGAGGGGCTTTGGGGCTATAGCCCCACTCAAAATTTCTTTTATTTAAATTTATAAATAATAAAAATTATTGATTTCTCAAAAATATATTACAATTTTGCTATTTTTGCAATTAAACTATTGAGAATTTCGAAAAATAACGTCTAACAGTACCATTTAAAGGCAAATACTCAGAATCTAAAATTATTGCTATGGATATCTTTAAACTAGATTTTTTGGGGTAGTACTGGTAGTATGTGGTACCTTGTTGTAATAATAAATAAAATCGTTAAAAATTAATGATACTTGTGTATTTGAGTGTGAGAAAATGTAAGAAAAAATGTAAGCCCCCCCCAAAAAAAGATCCTGAGTGCGCGCCTGCTTGAACACAAACCATTATCGTCTAATATTAAATATCGATCTTTTAAATATTGAATACACGTAATTTCATCTTTAATAATATTTCTATACAAATGACCAAACCCATTATAAATAATTAAAATAACTTACATTTAAATATAAAGAGGCACAGAGTTGTAGCATGAGTGTTGCGGTCTACTCCGGGCGGCACTTTTTGAGGGCAACATTTTTTCGAAAAAGGGCAAAAAAATCTTTTCCTTTTAGCACCAATTTGAAAACTGGAGTGATGAGAAAAAAAAAAGGTCATTGAAAATTGATTTAGTGACTAGCGAAAAAGAAAAAAGCTTCTTCCCAGAAGAGGAAAAACAAATCCTATTTCCGCCCCGGGCGGATAAATCCTACACTACGCGACTGAAAAGATGTATAAAAGAAGTATAAAACTCTCATCACAAGTGCACTCGATTACACCACTAACTAACCACTTGTACTCTTTGTCTGTAATATTTATACATAATTAGGATAATCATAAGCATTTTATATTACACGCTAATCTAGCCAGTTCTATAATTATTATATGCTAATAATAAAGACCAGTTTCAATAAGCCGGGACTGTTTTTTTCCTAAAGTGTGGCTTTTTTTTTTTTTTCGGGACTTTTTTTCAGGTTCTGTTTTTTTCTGGGACTTGATTTTTTTTTTTTTCGTTTATTCAATGAATATATGTGTATAATATCATCAGGTACTCACGGGCGGCAGTACGCCGGGTTTGTCCAAGTGTATGCCACCCACGTGCACCACGTTGGCGGGCAGTAGCATGGTGGGCTCGGTGACGTGATGGCTGTTGACGAACACCACGGACGGTTTGGCCGGCTCGCCGTTGTCGTACGGTCGCCTGGTGGCCGTGCGCTCGGCGTACCACCGGACCAGTCGGCCGTACGCGTACACGGCCGTGTTGGCCAGCCGGTGGCGGAACGCGCGGACCGCCGAGCCGTACAGCAGGTGCGGCACGTACGCCGGGTTGGCCGAGTGGCCGACAATGGACGGTTGCATGTACGAGATCATGGGCGTGGGCACCAGATAGACCATGGGCAGCCCGACGGCGGCGGCCAGGTGCGCCACGCACTCCGAACCCAGCGGCTCGGTGACCAACAGGTCGAACCGGGCCGCCGTGTCCGAGCCGTTCATCATGAGCGCGCGGATCTGTTCCATGTCGTAGACCGCGTCGCAGAACTGCCGGCTCCACCGGACCACGGACGGCACGATGTACGACAGTCGGCTGTAGTCGGCGAGCACGCGGGACGCCTGTTCGCCGACGTGCCGCTGCAGCACCTCGGACGTGTCCACTTCCGTGTAATTGCCGGCGTCGTTCGTTTCGGACGACGACGACGACGACGACGGGTAAGAAGTGAACGCGACCACCCGGTGGCCGCGGTCCGTCAGTGATCGCAGCACCGCGCTCATGAAGTTCCAGTGGCTCCGGCCCGGCACCGTTCCCACGGCCAGTATGTTGGCCGGCCGACCGGCCATCGTCGTCGTCGTTGTCATAACTGTGGCCGCGACGCAGAGCACGCAGATGGCCCACACGAACACTCTCGACACTGACATGGTGATTATTGGGCCCGACCGTGTGGTCGCAGCCGTGCTTTATAGCAGCGTCGTCGTGCGTAGCGCGTAGTGCTTAGCGCCGCCGTCACGGAATCAGCTAGCGCTTATCTCGTGGCCGTCGTAGTTAACGGATCACGTTGACATCGCCACGTACAGTCCGCGTCAACAAGGAAATGGATGGAAACCAGGCCGACCACTCGACTACAAACAATGCGAGCATTTATAAAAGAAAAAAAAAATCAAAAATATATTCCGACGTATTATTGTAAATTGTGTCAGGTGTTTGACATGCGGAGATAATTCCCGCGCAACACTCGACTCATGTTGCAGCACTTATTTCAAATTTATGACATACAGTAAGTTCTACTCAAACATTAACCCGCAATAATTCAAGCCGGTCGACCTCATAATATCGAAACAGGATTTTTGGGATAATGGGGTGCTGATACACACATATTGGTGTGATTTTCAAATTTGAACCCCTCCAGTTTGTTAACGCGCAGTAAACTTGTACTCTATTTTTTATTTTTTATTTATTTATTTTTTTAATGTCAACACCTTTGTTGAACGCAGTAATGTAATTTGGGAGGAGCAGACAGGAAGACATTTGCCATCCTGGATTTCTGTGGACTGGTCAATTTTTGGTAACATTTTAGTACGGCTAAAATGATGAACCCATGGTCTATTAAATCCTTTTCAGTGTATGTAGTTGTTCAAAAGTTTCAATTAGCAATTTTTGAACACCGATTTGCATCTAAATGGACTTTTGAGACGTCATTTTTCGAAATTGTCATTAGGTTCCTCAAGTTTGGGGAAAACTACTCATTATTTGACAAAATGAACTCGAAAACTATATTTTTTATTAACACTATGAAGTTGTAAATATAGATAGACAAGTTTTTCTCAGTTAATAATAAATCATTAAACTGGCCAAGTAAAAAATGAATTTTTTTGTTATCATAACAAACTTTTTAATTTTTAATTAAAATTGTCTTAAATAAACTTGAGTTTCGCTCAGAATCGTTAATTGAAAAATAATTTATCGTTTCCTTAAAATTCAATACACCCGCAAGAATATCTCACTCGAGAAGTGAAGAAAGGCCAAAGGTGTGAAATACGCCCTATTTTTATTTGCCCCAAAATTATGTAGCATCCCATGACCTTTTTGGCCAGTCCGTGCCTGCTAACGTGTAAAATTAATGATCGACAGCTACAACAGTTACAACTGCAAATATATTCAGTGAATCCATACGTCCTCGATCAACATCGGAAACTCGAATACGAACAATATCACAAGCTTTGGCTGGAGAAAACTTTTGGCTCGATGAACGTAGCAGTCTTTCAGCTTGTAACTCAAGACCTATTTTTGTGGCTGCTCAATTTTTTTAATTGTATTTTTTTTCTCTATAACAATTTGTCAGTATTTTAATTACTGTCGGTGTCAGTATCATTGATCTCAAGATCGAGTTTCTGGGGTTGGTTACTATCTCAACTTTTTTGCACATGATTAGCTAAAATAATTTATTAATTAATAACTTGTTTTATTCAGTTTCATTTTATACATAATTTTCTCTACAAAATAAAATAAAAATAAATTTACCTAGTACACTATCTGGCTTTCTATCCGGTTTACATAAGAGTAATATAGTAGCAAAATATTTTTAGGCGGAATTACTATTAGGGGAATTTAAAAATTTTCATTTGGGGAATTTACAATCTCTCAGTTTATACAGAGGGTGAAAATTAGATACTATAATTGATGTATCTGAATCCAATTTCAAAAATAAAGGTAACTACTGTTTTAATATTTTAAACAATGTTGTGGGCATCCTTATTGTAATTGCGTTGAATTTGAAATTTTCTCAAAATACCATTATATTACCCTAACTTCCCATTCGATCCCAATTTCATTCCTAGGTTATCGAGTAGAAATATTTCGTACTTTCCGTGTTACTTACAACTTATAAGTTACTTTTACAGCAAAAACAAATATAAGTAAATGATAATGGTGATTGTAAACTCGGCCATGATTTTTTAGATTCTGAACGAAGTGAAGAAGCTTATGATTTCACACCCAAATAGTACTTTAAAGAGGTCATTTTTCGAATTTATCAATGCTTTTTTCAATAACACAGAAAATCTGACAAAAAATTGACCAATAACATCAAAAATATGCTATTCCCGGAATTTCAGTAAAATTGAAAATTGCTTTTTAACATAACTTCTAAAATAACGCATTTAGGGATTTGAAATTTTCACCAACTACTAAAAATGGTCACGAAAACATCTCATAAAAATTTCAGAAAGATTTGATCAATTTGGAGTTAAGTACAGCATTTCGAAAATTTTGGAAATTTTTCATTTTTGATATTAAGACTTGAAAATTTAATATGAACTTATATATATGTTTAATTGACCTGAAAAAATCTCGAAAATCGTAAGTCAAATTTTTTCTCTATACTCGTTTGAAGTTAGATTTTCAACGAAATTCGTTAGTTTTATCTAAATTACACACTTAGTATTCAAAGTGGGGGGAGGGGGATGTGTTATTAAATTGTTATCGCATTTTTCAATATTCGATGACTTACATCGTTTTGGAATATGTGGTTCGGTTCATGTATGTTGGTATTATTTAAATTAGTAGGGTATTAATACATTTAAGACTCCAAAAAATAACCCGTTTTGTAGTTTTAGTAAGTTATATAAATAATTAATATTTAGGTTTTTCAAAGGTTTTAAATATTTATTCAATTTAATGAATGTTAATCATTTTTAAGTCAATAAAATTAGAATACTTAAGTTTAATTTCATATTTGAATTATAACAAAAGAATAATTAATCTAATGCGCAATTAAATTATTTTAGATTCTGAATGAAGTGAAGAAGCTAGTGTATTTACAATGATGTTTATTTTTTTTGTTTTTTTTTTTCTGTGTACAACTTTTCGTATAGAAATACTTGTCCAAAAGTTTCGATCAATAACTTTTTGAAACCGGATTTGCCTCTAGATTGTACTTTAAAGAGGTCATTTTTTGAATTTCTCAAT
>JAIPRM010015049.1:0-10382 GCA_025469315.1 Stegophylla sp. TES_Ste_2020
TTTTTTTAGGGGGGGGGGGTTAACCTCTGTGTTTGCTACTTGTAAATTATATTTTTGAATGTGCACTACTCCATCAAAAACCCACGAGCCGCCACTGGTCGCGCGTCCCCAGATGCTTCCTTAGGAATCGTACCTTTATTTTACATCTGATTAATGATAACTGAAAAGTGATATTTAGAGGCCATCATACCGGTGCAAATTGAGACCCAAAATAAGTTTTACGCGAACAAATTTTACGAGGGCTATAGCCAGTTTAAGGATATAAACATTTTAGTTATTACTGAATATAGAAAAAAAGTTTGTCTATGTAAAATATAATTTTTAATTTAATTGTATATAAAAGAATGTTCAGAGTAAAGTAAAGTAAAGTATAGATAAGAAAGCTGGACATACTTTACACTACGGGTATTCTTCGTTCCTTTAAAGTTAGTGGGTGTGTTGAATATCATTCTAAAAAAACTTCAATATCATCATACCTCATATGGTCAGAATCATTACCTACACAGAATGTTAAGACTACTCAATGAGCATACTCCTCTCCACACTTTCTAGGAATAAGTTACTTGATCATCTCATCATTGTTATAATTTTATATTGTATTCTATTTATCACTTTGTTTTTAACTGTTATGTATAATACCTAAATTGTATCTGAAATATTGCTTGCATAGGCGTTATAAAATAAAATAATAAACATCACTGTAAAACACTAGCTTCTACACTTCGTTTAGAATATAAAAACAATTGAAGAATTAAGAATGACCTGTTTAAAGTATCAACTAGAAGAAAATCAGGTTTCAAAAAGTTGCTGATCGAGACTTTTGGACAAGTAAATCCATATAAAAAAATTGTATATAGAAAAAAAATAAACATCATTGTACCTAAAAACACTAGCTTTTTCATTTTCTTCAGAATCTTACACTAGTTTCTTCACTTCGTTCAGAATCTAAAATTAAAAATACAATTATAAACAGAATAAATCTTAAAAACGATTAATATACTAAACAATAAATCCATTACCACAATTCATTGACAGTGAATATAATTTCAAGTTTTATAAAGAGTTCGAAATTGGATAAATAATTTTGGTATGTATATGGTAATATTTGTCCAAAAGTTCCAACCAGCAACAGAAAATTTTTAAAACGTGAACAAAATGTTTGGATATTTTTTTTTTTTGTCAAAATTGTTTTTTCTGGTTTTCAGTTTATAGTATAGGATATAAAATTGGATTAAATATAAAATAATTTTGGTAAAATATTTTTAATTTTTATCATTTTAAAGTAAAATTTTATTTTATAAACTAAAGCACCACTTAGAACCGTTTTATTGAAGAAATTATGTATCTTTTTTTTTTTTATATTGTATTTCACACAGCTATATACATTATGCCAAAATGATGTCAAAGCATTATCAGAAGCTTTAGTATACAATAACCTAGTAACTACTTTCAACATAACTGGAAATGAGTTAGAAACCACAGGATGTCGTTATTTGTCAGATTTGTTGCAAAAGAATCACGTGATCACACATTTAGTGTTGTCTCAATGCAAGTAAGTGTAGCGTATCAGTATCTTCATGCTAACTTGGCTCATTATAGGCAAAATCTTAATTTTTATAATACATTATATTAAGGATAGATTGTCAAGGTGCCATAGTACTTTCTAAGGGTTTGGAATCATCAGTTTTAAAAAGTTTAAACCTAAGCCATAATAAATTAGAAAAAATTGGCCTTCAACGCATATTAGAATCTTTACAATCAAGTACACATCTTAAAGTAAATAATTGTATTGATTGGTACTTTAAAATAAGTAAATGATGATTATTTAATTTATTAATAGGTATTAGATATAAGTTATAACGACATAAGAGGTGACTGTGTAAGTGATATACGTATGTTCATAGAAATGAACGGGTCACTTAAAAAGTTAAATTTGTCTGGAAATTCTTTAACCGAAGAATCTGGTTAGAAAAATAAACTTATTTAATGATCATGTAAGTACATTGTTTGTTTATTTTAAAGATTTATCATTTCTCATTGGAACATCAGACGTTTTAAATGAAACCTTAGAAGTATTAATAATACAATCTAATGGAATATCTGGTGATGCTTGTGCAAATATATTTAAAAACCTATTGATGAAATCAGAAAGTTTAAAAATACTAGATCTTAGTTGGAATAGGTAAATATTGATTTAGCGTTCTCAACAATGTGGTTTCAATGCTTAAACTATTGAGAAAAATCTTATGGAATATGTTCTGTATAGTTTCAGGAATATTGGAGAATTTTGGAGCCCAGGATTAAAAAATAATATTACGCTAGAGGAACTACATATAAGCTACAATCCGATTACTGTTGATGATATAGTTGAGCTTTTAAATAGTGTTGTAGAACCGTCTTCATTAAAAATTTTAGGCATGACTCATGTATTTGTAGATGAGCGAATAGAAAATGTATAAGAGTTTAAAAATAGTTTCTTGATTCTTTATTACTATTAAAATCTTTAGGCTATTTCTAATGCGAAATTGCGAATGCCAAATTTTGATGTAAGAGTATGTTTATATATGGGAATTGAAACTAATCCTGTTGACTTACAAAAGTTGTATTTACAGCGACTTCATTATTTGGGAGTTCAAAAACCAAAAAAAAAAAACAATCAGGTTGATATCGGGTAAGTTTTTGATAATACATTACAAGTACAAATAAATAATGAATTTTTTTGTAATTATTAACATAGGCATGGGAAACTATTTATACTTTCATAGCATAAATTATGTAAAATTGTGTATTTTTGTTTCAATAATATATACCCATTATGCCTTTTTAATAAGTGAAAAATAACCCCACTTAATGTTTAAAATTTTTTTTTTTTAAATAATATTTAATATTTTCAACATAAGAGACTAAATTACTAAAGTAATGATCTTGATCGGTTGCCTACTACTTATTGAAAACAATAAACATATATATATAGGCCTTTCTTTTTCCTGCCTTTGTATCATTTATTCAACAAAAATTACAAAAAGTACAATAATTCTAAAAACATATAACACAATTTTAACATTAATAGGTGGGCATCTGGTTCCCTCATTTCATCATTCGGTCAACAATATCAGACCTAAATAAAGCCTTTTAAATACTTTACACCCCTTTGGCCACGAATCGTAGTCTCTTCTGCCTTTTCTTGGATCGATGTCTCTGCATCCACCTACTTTGACAACTCGTGATGGTTCCATACTCTTCTACCTTTTTAACTCTCAGGGACTTTTGCCATGTTAGAAGAACCTATTTTCCAAACTCCCACCCTGGTGCCATGTCACTGGAGGGTGAGGTTCAAGGCGAGAGAACGGCATCTGATTAAGCTCACCTCTACCCTTAGCACACTTTGTGCCTGTTCCCTTCATGACTAGATCCACGACAGTGTTGATTACTATATTTCATTTTATATCTTTCCTCCTGTTTCCGAGTTGATTGAATAAATTTCGAAAAGTTCGCTACCACCTCTCAATTGGCCTTTGTCTCCATTATTATTTCGACTAGTGTATCTGGTTCGACGGTTTTCCTTAGCTTTGCTTCTACTGCCAGCCTCTACCACCACTACCTAACATAGACGTGTTCAGCATCATCTTCTGGCCCTGACAGTCCAAACATTCCGCAGTTTTTTCTTCTTTAAATATTTCAAATCATTTTATTTATTTATTTATTATTTATTAATAATAAACGCCCTTATTAGGGCTCAGTACAGATAGTGTAGAATAATACTTATTAGCTATGAACAATATGATAATACGATTACTTATATTACTTAATTACAATAAAAGAGATAGATACAATAATAAGCATAAATATAACAATAAGATGATAAGGTATACATTTAAAATTATTTATGAATAGATTAAAGATTTTAACTTGATTGATCTGTCATTAAAAAAATCAAAATGAGTTAAAGAATTATTTGTTACTAGCATTCTATTAATCGGAGCAAAAAGACTATAATTTTGACGGAATGTTTTTGTATAGAAAGATTGAGTTACACGAGTATTTACATTAGGTACATTTATAGGCATTTGAGACAATAATTCAGGGCAATCGATTTGATAATTTAGCAGTTTAAATAACCAAAGAACATCATATTTTCTTCTCTTCTCCAATGTTTCGATATTAAAATGTATAGCTAGTTGTTCAATGGGTGTGTCTATTATGTTTGTTTTGTAAGCAAGTACCTGTAAAAGTCGATTTTGTATACGTTCTATCTTTTTTATTAAAGTAAATTGATATGGGTTCCAAATGACTGAGCCATATTCTAAAATAGAACGCACCAGGGAGAAGTATAATACTTTTAGGCAGTTTGGATTTTTAAATTCAGAGCAATTACGTCGTACAAATCCGAAAGTATGGAGTGCTTTATTGCATATTGTATTTATATGACTATTAAAAGATAAGTCATTTGATATAACAATACCTAAATCATTACTTTGCGATACTATTGGTATATCCGATCCATTAATTTTATATTGATGTTTTATAATTATGTTTCGGCGTGTAAACGAGATTTGTGAACATTTATTTGTATTAACACATAGATTATTACTCGAACACCAGGCATAAAATTTATCTATATCTGATTGCAGTCTAACATTATCATTTAAAGAATATATGGGTAAATATAATTTTAAATCATCTGCGAACATTAAGAAGTTACAGTGCTTAAATTTATTTTTAACATCGTTCATAAATAATGAAAACAGCAAAGGAGATATAGATGTCCCCCTTGAGGGACTCCAGAGGTGACATTAATTATGGATGATAGAGAGTTACCTAATTTTACTTGTTGTGCTCTATTGTTCAAATAAGACTTAAACCATTGCAACAGAGTTCCTGTGATTCCATTAAGCTCCAACTTATTTAATAGAATAGTTATATCTACAGTATCAAATGCTTTTTTTGTATCAGTATATACTGCATCAATACTAACTTTTTACTAACTGAGGATACAAGTTCTGAATAATATATTAATAAATTAGTCAATGTTGATTTAGAATGGCGAAATCCATGTTGTTTATCAGAAATTATATGAGTAAATACTGTCATTATATTTTAGGCGTCATTATTTTTTCAAGAAGTTTTGGTAGCGTACTTAGGCGTGAAATGGAACGGTAGTTTTGAACTATCTTTCGGTCACCTGATTTAAAAATAGGATATATATAACTTGACTTCCACTTATTTGGATAACAACCAGTTGACAGCGAGAGGTTAAATAAGAAATGTATAGGACGACACAACGCATAAAGACAATTAAGATAGATTGTTTCAGGAATTAAATCTGGTCCACTTTTATAATTATTTGATAAAGTTTTAAGTGCATCGAATATTTCGATGACAGTAAATACACATTTATTTAAACTAATCCCAGCATTAGAGTTCTAATTATGGGTAGTAATTTTACTAGGAAGGGTATAGACTGTTTCAAATTTTGTTTAAACATGTTAACAGTCTCATCAATATTTTTTGAGGTATCACCGTTAATATTAATGACATTACTAGGAATATTGTTAGATTTCTGTCTATTTTTTATAAATTTCCAAAAAGATTTTGGATTATTTATTAATGAAGCCTGTGTTTTATCCAGGTGTGTATTATAACATAATTTAGTAAATAATTTACATTTCTTCCTTAATGTAGAGAACTTAGCATAATATGTATCAAGGTTAGTTGACTTAAATAATTTATGTACCTTTCTTTTTCTTTTATTAACATACGTAACTCAGATGAAAACCAAACAGGAAATTTATGAGTATGACTTAACGTTATTGGGACAGTTTTATTAATAGTATCCAACACTAATTCATAAAATATATTTAAAGCAATATTAACATCGTTTACTTTATAGAAATTTGACCAATCAAATTTCGCAAAAATAATATTCATATCATGATAGTTAGCTTTATGAAAGTTATAATATGGTGTTTTTGGGCAATCATAATTAATACAATCAGTTATATCATACTCTGAGACTAACACTGGATGATAATTGTCTATTGGTACGATACTATTTTCTAGTGGAAATATGTTAAGAAGTGAGTTATTTGAAAATACTAAGTCAAGTTGGGTTCCTTGAATATTTATTATGTTATTTAATTGATATAAATTAAGTGAAGAAAAACTATCATAAATAATTTGTGAGCATTCAGAACTAAGGCCGTTACATTTTAAACCTAAAGTGTTAGGTTAAAAACACACTTGCTTTGTTTCCACCAATGTCAGACTGAGAAACCCATTGTACATAAGGTTCCACAGAAGTAGCTCTAATACTGATCAATACTGATCCCTGTGGAACGCCACAAGTTATATTTCTAGCGCCCTCTTCGCCAAACTCGATGCTATAACTCTGACTATCTAGGTAGCTGCTTATGATGCCAATTAGGTATCCTGGGACCTTTTTTGTATGCAGCGCCTCCTCCATTCTAGACCAATTTGCCGTATTGAACGCATTTGCCATGTTCAATGCAATGACTTTGATATACTTTGATATGGCGTTGACCGTCGATCGTCCCTCCCTGAAGCCAAACTGCCGTTTATTTAGGTTGTTGTGCTTTTCCAGATAAATTTCGAATCGAGTTTTGATGATCCACTCAATTACTTTACCTAAAGTTTTGAGCAAGTATATTATCCTATACGACAACAAGTTTTCAAGAGGTTTATCCCCCTTCCGTAACAATAACATTTTGGCCACTTTATATACCTTATAAATACGTATATACCTTTTAGGATACAACTGTCACATGCCTTTTTTTAAATTTGTGTCCAGAAGATCTGTGCCAATTGTAGCCTCTGTTACCGAACCTATGTTATTTGATTCAATGACTATTCTATGACTACTTCATAACTATTCTTGGTCAATCCTCTTCCATAACCATCTTTCCTCAGCGGAACTTCCATTTTTGAATACCATGTGTAAATTGATATGTAATGTAACTATGTAAGGATCCTGTATACTGATCCTCAACTTTCCAGTCACATACTAAACGACTTTTTCCGTCATTTATAAAAGTTGTATCTATTTGGGAGCGGAATACTCCGCCGTTGTATACCATAGAGAAAGTCGGTTTTATTCCGCTGTTGCATGGTACAGACTGGACATCATGTCATTTATCTTTCGGTCTTTTGGGTCCTCTCTGTGGTCTATCCAGCTCGGAGACTTCACATTGAAATCCCTCACGACTAAGACCGTGCCCTTTGCATTTATAATGCTTCCCTCCAGTCTGTCCAGAAAGTCCAGGAAGAGTGTGAATTATGTGTTCGTCAATCGTTAGCAAGCATATAAAAATATATCTTTAATTTTGACCCACCGAAATCCAGCTTTAATTCTCGGACCGATTTTTTGAACTGGGAGATTCTCAACAAAAACCACTACCGCCACTTTTTATTAACACCGGTAAACTAGCCATCTTCCTCAGATTTTTTCATCTATACGGCTCACTTATAATTAACATTTCGGCTTCTATTTAGGCAGCAGTAACTTCCATAAGGTCCTGCGCTACTCTCCCACCGTCGATTTTAATTTGGAGGAAGTTAATCATTTATTTGAAGTCTTATGCTCTTCTAAAACCTTACTATAGGTTTTGCAGTCTTCTCGGGTGGCTTCGCATGTGTTTGAGAAGTGGCCACTTAGCCCAAAACGTCTGCAACATTACTCCTGTCTGGTCCTTTGTAATTTCTCATATCGTGGTCAAAGGTCAGAAAGTAATAGCACCTAGTATTTGTTGTAGAGAGTATCCTGCAATTTATCATGCCCAGTTTTGTATATCCCATCTAAACCAAAAGATGAGCTACCGTGTGAGTATCTCAGACTGTATCAGTCAGTACTATCACTTGCTCGCCTCTAAATTGTTTCCTCATGCTTATTACAAAAGCATTACGGGTGGTGATAAGACGATATAGAGGAGATTACCTTGTACGTTAATTCAACACGTCCTCTTAGACCGTCCACTCATCGAGGTAACGTATTTCGAAAAATTCTTTTTGTAAAAGTGTTTTCACATTTTACACCCACTCCCGCTGTTCTATTGAACTTTGCTCTTATTTCCTCTACATTTTCGAGATCATCGTGCACTTAGATGAGCAAACCACCTTTCTTTACCTGCCACATTCTGACCTCGCTGCCACCAATGTCCTTTTGGTCAATGTATCCATGGATTTTTTTTGACCAGTGAGGGAAAGTTCCGGATTAGCCGCGACCACGATCGCAGGCATACGTATCTTAGCAAGTGATTATTTTTTTGACCTTTTGTCTTCTCTTGTTGTCGTGTCAGTGGGCCCTGGTTACTTTCTACCAACCACCTGTATCCATGATGCTGAAGAAACTGTCGTGGTAACAGTTCCATCACCAAAGTTGCCTTCGGTAACTTCTTCAAGTGCAGCGAGTACCTCTTTCCTAGTATCAATTCTTTTATCTTTGTGAACTTGTGGTCTGGCCTGCATATCTGTGATTTCCTCTAGAATTTTCCCGTTTAATAAGGATACTTCATCGAGTGCCTTTAGGATAAGGTCTTCCGTATCCACGGGTGGGTGCGGAAAAAACTCTAAGAGATTTTCCCGCACCTCATTAGCAATGTTAATTACTGAATTCTTGATTGGCATGCAAGATTATAGAAGCACTTTCTGCTCTCTCTAATTGCATCTGAGGTGATTAGAGAGACTATTCACTTTTTCAGCAGTCTCTTTGACACCCTTGACTCTGACCTTCTTTTCTAACTATAAAAACCCATAATGCCTTTTTAATAAGTGAAAAATAACGCCACTAAATTTTTGAAATTATTCTTTTCTTTAAAACAACATTTGACATTTCTAATTTCTAATTTCCATACATTTTCAACAAAACTACTTAAGTGATGATCTTTATCAGTTGATTGCCTATCACTACCTCATTGAAAACAATAAACACAAAATTTAACAGAAATATTATATTAACTAATCTGTTGTTATTATAGTCACGAGTTGCTAAAAATGAAAAAAGAAGGGATTTTACAACCTATGAAGAAAGACACATTTTTAAAGATCTTCGGAAATTTAAAAATCAATAATAGTGTAGAGATCATTGAAGAGTTAGCTAAGGTATTTAGCCAAAAAAATAAAAAGGTAGATGTAGCCTTAATTTTGGACAAATATTTAAAGCTTTACCCAGAAACTATTACTCCGAATAAAACGTAAGTAAACTTATCTATGTTATTTTTACATAGTATTTTAAATAAACAATAATATGAAACCGATGGTTTTTTTGTATTTAAAAAGTCCTATTTTCATTCCAACCTACCGATCAATATAATCAATGAGATTAACATTCTGAAAATAGTTCTAGATCCTATTAACTTCTATTATTAATTCTAATAGTATTGATATTTCACGCTCAAATATTAGTTATAAATATTTTTATCCAATAATGTGCATACTCCTGCGTTTGACGTACCACCGCCATTCCGGCGAAACCATAGTAAATATTTATGAGAAGACACGTATTGATCTATTGAAGTGAATCCATTTTCACTGATCGTATAAAGTGTTTACATTCCAGAATGTTGTTAGGTGTTGAAAGTAAAACAATAATTTTAAGTTCGGAGAGACATTTGTGTTTCATTACTATTAAATAAATAAACACATACACAATATAAAGTACAACTGTTAATCAATTTTCAAAGAAATATGTGATTCAGCGTCGTCCCTAACCTTACAGGCAAAGTAATCAGGTGATTGGAGCGGCAAATTTGTCGAACTTAGAGAAAAAAAATGTAATTATAATATTATATCATGATTTATAAGTATTAGTTATTAGGTTATTAACTCACTGAATACTGAAATGGTTTCGGTGAACGCGATCAAATCGAACTTTTATTATTAGCAAAACTATGTTTTTCCCGGAAACGGCTTATTTGAATATAATCATAGTTATACATCAAGGCGATAGCTGATAATACATTGTTTTTATATATTTTTTTTTTTTGTGATTCTATTACACTTACAAATAATATTATACATATTATTTAACATAACATTATTCTGCTTATTAGTAGGTATACCGATTACCGCGACACTGCGACAGTGCAATGGTGTTGTCTCTATTTATTTTTACTATAATTTTTTAAATTTCTTCATAATGTGTGATGGTAGATCGAGAAAAAGTGGTGAAAAGTACAAAAAGCTGCAAGAAGAGCACGAAGAAAAGGAGAAAAGGGTTATTCAAAAAACAAGGAAACTTGATACCAGTGCCGCAACTTGGATTTGTGGGGCCCTAGTGCAGATTTTATTTTGGGGGATTTTATTTTGGATTTTTATACAATTGAGTCTTTTTGTAATTATATTACCTGCTAGATATTATCAGTAGTGAC
>JAIPRM010015050.1:0-10382 GCA_025469315.1 Stegophylla sp. TES_Ste_2020
AATTATTTTATATGAATTTTTTTTTCTTTTCGATTATTTATTTTAAACTGCCATGCCCCTCCCGTTCATTGTATTAATATCCACAGAGTAGTGCAAATTCTTTAAAAAAAAATTAACATGCCCACTCATTTCAACTGTGTTTGTTTTAAGAATTATGGTTCACTTCATTTTTTATGCAATTTATTCTCTTTATTATAATTTGTTAACATGCCAATATTATCATAAAACGAAAAATGTCCAATCAATATTAATATTATATCGTGCATAAATATCGATGTTTTTCGCGCATATCTAGCGTAGATACGTTTGTTCTGGTAGAATTTTATTTTTTCAAACATTCAAGTTAAAACGGTAAAATATACCATAATCTTAATTTTCATGCAATCGATTTTAATTATTTAGTCTTAACTCACATATGTAAAAAAGAAATAAAAAAATCATAAGCTTCTTCACTTCGTTCAGAATCTAAAATGGGGCTAAACAATTGAAACATTCATCAAATTATCAACCATAGATTGATACACGCTTGATACGACTAACAAAACAGTGTGATCGTATACCGTTCAAATTGCCAACCTATAATTTCAAATCGTCAGAATGCATACGTATTACTAGAGAGCCGCAAATTATTTTTATGGGAAATTTTTGGTTAAAAATTCTTCCCGTACAATATGAGATAAGTATCCTCGGTAAATCTTATGAGTAAAAATAAATGTACGTACATTTTACCGGTAAACTTTTTATTGTGGTCAAAATCAAGTCCCCATTTTTTTTTTTTTCATTTTTCCCTTACTCTCTTATAGCTTTTACTTAGGTACTAAGTTTAGTCTATACAACTGTTTGGTGAAGAGGTATTGAAGAAGCAAGATGTTTTTATAAAATAAATTAATTTAAAAAGATTTTAAAAATATGTGTTAATAATGAAGTTAGGTACATTGTTCAAATATATTGTACACTATACACTAATACATGTTGTACACTCAGATACATGTTATGTAAATTTTTTCTGTTCCAAACAAAACAATAATAGTATTTAGTTTCTATTATGAATTTAAATATACATTTTTTTTTCAATAAACATTTTTTAGAAAAGATAGGTAGATGGTAAAATTAAAAATATATATATATGTACATTAATACGCACACATTGTATGAATTTAAGTCAAAATCATGATTTGAGAATTTTAAGAAAAAATCACAAGTACAATAATTTAACGAATTATTTATATTTACGTAAATTATACCGATAAATATAAGTGTTCATTTAGGGTACAATGGAGAAGACCAGTTCTCCCTGGAGATTTTTAAAAGCCATATAAAATGAGATATTTATTCTAGGGCTCGGAACTTAATGCTCTTAAAAAGTACTAGATATGCATGCACTTATGCGCTTAAAAAAATACAATTATGCTGTAAAAATATGCACTTTTTTTTTATCAAACAAAATTTTCATAAATTACAAGTATTTTATTAATCAATGCCCATACTAAATACTCTTAAGTAGGTGGATTTAATGAAGCTTCGTAGATAATCTCAAAAGAGTATGATAAAAATGTAAAATCAACTTACATTTCCAGAAATAAATGTACAAAATAAAATAATTGCTTGAAAAAGGTTTCATGAATTAAATTAATTTCCTTTCAAAATTTTTCCATTCAATTATACACACATATTATATATATATATATGAAAAACCTAAATAAAAATAAAAAAACCGATGAGTACCTAATTAAATGTATTTTAATTTAATTTATTTAAATATAACTTTTTTGTTACCTTAAAAATTGTTGCATTGTACCACTTAATATTTTTAAAATTATTTTCAAAGTTAAACGATCGTAAATTAATAACCATTAGAAAATTTTTATACTTTTAAAAATGAAGTACATTATTTCTTATGTTTTTTTTTATATTTTTATAAAAATGGATTTGAAACACAGAGTAAGTACAATAATACATTTAATATCTAATTTTCATTATAAATATAAATATCTAGTTTTCACTCTAAAAATGAATTAATTTTGTTTTTTCATTACCAAATTTCAAATTTTATCATCAAATATGCTTTAAAAAGTTATAAAATTAAGAAATATGCTCTTAAAACTACAAAATCACCAAATATGCAAAAATGTGCACTATAAACTTTTAATATTTATTACGTAGTGTCATGAAATGAATTTCTAACTACCTAGCAATAAATTTAATTGCTCACAAAAAACATGCAAATGCAATAACTTCCGAGCCTTATTGATTACAAATGTGGATTATTTATATTATGTTACTATTATATGAAAAGCGTCATAAATTGTTGTTTCATTTTGTATTATTATTATATTTATACTGTACCTATACATTGTATTTGTTGTATTGTTCCTGGTTCCTTATCTGAAATTATAACTGACCAAATTTTCCTCCCTCCCACCACCTACTAAAATTTTCTCTGCGGACACCCGGGCATTCTTGCCTTTACTTATATAAATAAATCACCAATTCGCTATTAGCAAATTTCACATTTCTGCTTTTTAACTTTAATTCATATAAATGCTTTATATTCATGTCCTTATTTTTTTCATTCCTAAAGAACTAGGAGTAGTACTCGAATTGAGGGAGTGCGCAGAGGGGCGTAGCTCCTTTGCTATTTCATAAAATTTTGAGAGCACCCGTACTAATTATTTTTTTGTAGCATATGAATAACATAGTTTGAGGGGACGCTTATTTATTGAAAGCCCGAGAGCACCACTTCTCTACTTTTCCAAATAGAACACTGGTTAGAAGGATTCAGTCCCTTAAGCTTGACCCCTCCCGTGTCTACGTCACTATGTGTTATGCTTTTATATACGGTTCATTGTGAATAATACAAAAATCTAGTCAGCTTCCCAATGCATTTAAATTCATTTCACTTTGTGCATTTCAGTTAGATGATTTCAATGTATTTTATGTAGACGACTGAATCACGTCACGTAAATATAAATATATATACACGTTAGTATAAATGATATTATCGGATTACAAGTGAAATCACTTTACCAAACAATTAACGTACATGTAATATGCATCTATTCGAGTATTAATTATTGAATTGCATTGTTGTGTATGCATGCGACAAATGCATGCTGACGTCAATTCAGTATAGGACATGGGTAGATATATATGTTTATTTTAATGGCGAATACGATGTGTATAATATTATGATGTGTCTGCATGAAATAAAAATATGACAATAAATAAAAAAATTAAATTAAAAAACATTTGAAATGCTGATGAATTTTATCCAAATCAAATAGATTCGAGTATAGGTGACATCGTAATTTTGTGTTATTGTCTTGATGATATTAACAATTGTGGGATTTTGTAAACACCGAGTCACTGGCATCTCATATGACAATATTACAATAGATTATAGTACTTTCCTTATATCATAGGTTTATATCTTCACCATCTTCATCGTTCTTTTTTTCTTTTTTTCATGACTAATTTAAAATAAAATATTTGAATCGTTCTCGTAAAAAAATTATGTTTCACACGTGTTTAGTACAAAACCAAATACTTATACTTCATTATAATTATTATTCTTAAGTAAGTGAATCAAACAAGTGTAGCTATTATCAAATATAATAACTGAAAACAATGTATTGTCGTGTGAGTACTTACTCAAAAATGTATTTAGAAGTTTTAAACACGGTTTATTGAATATATTATACATGTAATAACGGAGACTTAAAATCATTTTCGAAATTAATTTTAAATTTCGTTCAAAATATTTTAAAATGTTAAAAGTAGTATACATTTTAAAAATGTAATTGTTCAAAAGTATTAGGGAAGTACTTTTTATAATGGTGTTCAAAATTTACATTGAAATTGAAAAAAATATATAATTCATAAAAAAATAATAAACGTTTCATTTATAAATCAATATATGCTACCAGACTATTGCATTTTTTTTGTCAGTAAGTACTGAGTAATATCTAAAATTTCGCTTTTTCTTAAGAAAACGATAAATAACCGTTTATTACTGAAACGAGAAATTTTATTTTTACACGCGCAAGTGGATTAACTTATTGAGTTAATTGTATGGAAAAATATTTTTTCCATTTTTAAGCTGTATCGTATTGTAAATAATGTACTTAAACATTATTCATAGCATTCTGCATTTCAATAACGTATCAAAGCACATTTTTTAAGAAGGTAAAATATTTATTTTTAATTATTTTATTTTATTTTAATATATATTTATTATCTGAAGGTCCATCAAGGAGAAATGATTTATAATATATCCTTACACAATTTTTAGCTCATAAAACAATTAATTTGTAAATTGTTTAAATCTTAGCTTGAAATAGTCGTTCATCGGTATCATAAGATAACATTTATTTTTTGTTTTTTACCTTCCAAACTTTTTACTATAATGGTGCTCTGATGGCTTCCTATACTCAGTCTCCTCAAACCTATTAAATAGACCATACTATAACCATATCATATTCATAAAATTGATAATATATAACCAGTCTTTTTGTAGAAATTTGTATTTATAACAAAAGTGAAATAATTGGATAATACATATCTAATATGATTTAATTATTATTAATGAGGTATGAAAAGGCGATCCATCCTTTTCTCTCCTCTCATTAATGCAATTAGGACAAAATATTTGGAAGGGCTAAAATATTATTTATTGATTTAGTCCCCACAAAGTACATTAATCTTAATTTTAAAAAAATCTGGGGGGGACTATGAGTAGTTTTGAGAGGGCTGAGGCCCCTAGCCTCCCTAGTTGTGTCAATGCCTCCCTTCTCATCAAATACGTAACTATAGGAAAATAAGATATATCTAACGAAAAACTTAAAAACAATAGAGTGTTCAATAAGTACTCACTCGTATTCAATTAAAAATAAAACATGATAACTAAAAGTTATTTATTACGACTCATTTTTTGATACAAAAAATTAAACTTACATAATTCTATTTAATTAATTTACTTTTATGCATATTTCTTGCTCTAAATGTAAATAGAATATTAAACTGAATTAATATGTAAACTGAAATATTTTTAGTTGGTAACTTATATTGTTCACTATTATTGAGAGCAGTGGCGATTACAGGATTTTTTTTGGGGGAGGGTTATTACAAAATTTAAATCAACAGAACTCAATGTCCTATGATCGTTGATCGCGTTGCATGTTATCTACGTTTTCCAGTTTCCACTCGTTAATTTTTTGACTTTTTTCGTACTATTTTCCAAGAGAGGACCCAAAACAAATCTTTTTCACCAACCTCTTAACTCAATAATCTCTTATTGATCTATTATTATAATTTACAATTATCACACGTGAACGGTGACCAAGGATGTATGACTCCCTTCATTTGTCAACTGCTCCGCTTATGCTTTACCGACTTACTGTGCAACATGGGGACATTTTGGCTTGATAATTAATTGTAAATCGCATTTATTTTATATTGCATGAGTATCACTCTAGAGTCTAGAGTCTAGAGACTATGCATGGCATGAAAAAAACGCAAAATAAAGTTATTATGGAGCGGGTGACAACTTGTTGATAAAATACGTAATATAAATAATAAGTAAGTAGATAGTAATAGTAATAAATATGCAAACGAATAGTTCCGAATCAACCAATTTTTTCTTTGAAAATTAAATATGCTGTTAATGACAAGTTTGCCACTGTAACAGTTGACCCCTGAAATAACATGATATATTAAAAATATAGCAAAACAAATTTATTTACCTCCCACCTAAAAATTATGATTTATTTAGAACCTTAGGCAAGTCAACGATTTAAAAACGATATCACGAATAAAAAATATCAGAAATCGTCTGTTTTTGACGCTTTGGAAATGTGTACTCTCTTTGTTACAGTAAAACTAAAATCATCTAAGGATATAATTCAAAGGGCTACACGAGTTTTATTTTAATTTTTTTTTTTTTTAACGTGTTAACAGGAATTTTTTTAAATGTATTTGATGTTTTTCATGATTCAAAAACACTTATCGAAAAAATTAATCGAGTGTTTAATATTCGCTCGTTACCCTTATTTGACGCCGTCGTCACTACTCTTTGTAAATAAAAAATATCCCTCTATTTCATATAAAAAACTTACCTTGATTCCAAAACAGACTTCTTTTAAAACGTAAATATAAACTGAAGTTATATGGGAAGAGAATAAAAGACTATTTTTAAATTAAAACCATATCTACAGTATACAAAATCCAAAATGCATATAATGTTATAATTATTATACCATTACTACTTTACTTTTTTATTATTATTAATAATTATTAGCATTTTATATAATATTGACTTTATTAATACCAAGTAAGTACTCTTAGATTCTGCGTAAAGTGAAGAAGCCAGTGTTTTTACCATGACGTTTATTTATTTCATTATGTGTACACGTTTTTGTACAAAAAAACTTGTCAAAAAGTTTCTAGCGGCAGATTTTTGAATCAGAATTTACCTTGAGAAGGTACTTAAAAGAGATTATTTTTCGTAATTCTCAATAATTCTCTCAAAATTTGAGAAAAACTGCCCAAAATTAGACAAAAACTTCATCAAAATTATTTTTATCCAATTTTTATAAAAATTTTAATTTAGATAGTGGGATATAAATCTGATCGAGACAAAACAAATATTTTTGTAACATTAATAAATTTTATAATTTTAAGTAAATTTGTCTAATACAAACTGAAGCTCCACGCAGAATCGTTTAACTGATGAAATGATTAATAATTTCTTTAACATTTAACACATTCACCAAATCCCACCCATAATGTTAAGTAAGTCTAGCTTTTATTTTATTAACATTTATATATTAAATGTTGTCACAACGGCTGATGGGTTATGCATTATAAACTGAAAGAATTCAAAGTATGAAAATAAGTGGTGTGGACCGTATCCCACTTTTCTTCTCACTTGTGTAGGTAATTTATTAATCTTATTGCTCCGTATAGCGAACATTATTAACTTTAAAGTACCTAATGCATTTGATGTATAATCATTGATTATAAATACTAGTATTTATAATCAATGGTATAATGTTAATATAATTATTAGTGAATGAAGCGAGCGATTTTATTTAAAGTCTTATTGGTACATTAACCCCTAATACTAGCTTGCATCCCCACCAATGTGTACCAAGTTGCGGTACTGATTGTATAGCTGTTTTTAGTACACATGTGGTTATCAGTAGAATTTTCGAATTTGATGATATCTATACAATAGATTATTATTATTTATTTAAATTCATTACAAAAAAATAATGAACTCCACTGTGAAAGCTCGTGTGGGGGGCTGTGGCCCATGAAATGCAATAATTGTAAAATAGAGTTCACACAAGTTCACATACATACACCCCCAGCACTTAAGAGGGTGTGGGAAGTAAAGTTCCTATATAACCCCCCTAGAAAAAGCTCCTCACGAGTGTCACTATGATAGCTATACTTTAAAATACGTAATAAGAAAGTCAAAAAACTAAAAAAGATAGGCACTAGCGAATGATTAGGAAGCTATTATTATAATAAATAGGTAGTAATAGTAATAATAATAAAAACAATTTTAAATGCGTTTCATTTAAAATTGAAACATAGTTGAAGATAACGAATTCTCTCGGCTTAACGTTAAACTACATTAATTAAAAGTTTATACTAATTAACTAATTACCAATTAAGTTCGGATCCAGAAATTATTCAAAAGGAGGCAATTAAAATTTAATGAATATAACTATCGTCGTTTGTCATATTCAATAAAGCACTATCTAGTGACAATTTTCGCAAGCCTTTGATGTCTGATATATATATATATATATATGTCTGTATTGTAGGTGATGATACATAATTGTAGAAGCATAATACAGGTGTATACATTTTGCTCTAAATTACTGTTTATTGACGGTATGACCGACCGCTCTACCTTGGCTGACGATCATTGAAAAAAACCCAGACTACAATATTTATTGCACACGAAATATTTTGTTTTTATGATGCACTCAAGTGAAAATTATGGGATTGTGGAATTATTACCCTATTACTTTACTCACATTTCAGATCCACCACTGCCAAACGTAAATCTAAAAATCTGAAATGGAAAGGGCTAATTTTTTTTTTTTTTTTTAGAAAGATGACAAATATAATTTCAGTACATATTACATAATAAAAGATAGTATGTTTTTAAATAAGATTTTGATTAAAAAAAAAATCATTATTTTACATAAAAGTGACTAGATTCAAACGCATTCTAATTTAAACGGCTATAATAAAGAAGGTGAAATACGATTTATGAGATTTTTCAGATTCATTAGAAATAGGTATATCTAAGTGAAATTATTTTTTTATTTTCAGCATATAATATTGAAAATTCTAAATTTTATTACAAAAAACAAGGTTTTTCTGAGATTCTATATTTATTCCAAAACTAGGAAAAATTTTTTGAACATTTTATTCCGCTTGAATTATGATATTGTTGATAGTGAATAGAAATTTCAAATTTCTAATAGGTATTACTAGTTTTAGAGTTAAGGCTAAATTAATATAATTGATTTCATATGAATCTCATATACTTTCTATTTTACCATTTTACTCAATTTTTCAGTAGTTTTTCCTTGTTTTGGAATAAATATAGAAACTCGGGAAACCTTATTTTTGTTCATTTTTATGTAATAAAATTTAGAATTTTCAATACTATAAGCTGAAAATAAAAAAATAATCTTACTTAGATATATTTCTAATGAACCTGAAAAATCTCATAAATCGTATTTGACCTTTTTTTATTATAGCCGTTTAAATTAGAATGCGTTTGAAACTAGTCACTTTTTTGTAAAGTAATGATTTTTTTTATTTAATCAAAACTTCATTTAAAACATACTATCTATTGTCATCATCCAATATGTACTGAAATTATATTTGTCATCTTTCTTTAAAAAAAAAATTAATAAAAATAAATAAATAAAAATATAGAAATTTAGAATTTATTTTACATTAAATGTAAGTTTTTTTAACAAAATTTTAAATTCTTGGTATTATTTTTTAAAAATGTAATATACAACCTTACTAATTTTTGTGTTAAATGGCGCTGAAAAAAAATCTAAAAATATTTAATCAATTTTTTTTATAATCTATTACAGTTGTATAACACAATTATAGTTAGGTACAACAATTTAAAACTTATAGTTGTATCATACAATTTGTATTTTACTAGTAAATTTTTCGTTAAATAACGATATTTTCAATCAATACTTTTTATTAGACATATTATAATGTAATATAAAACATTATATAATAATTCTTAACTCTGCTGAAATTTTTTTACCCAAAGAATACTCAAGTGTTTGGCTCATTTACGTACATATATTTACGTATTAAATATATATTATTTAATTATTGGTGTATAGTAATATTTTGTTAATATAAAACAGGCTAAAACCCCTAAGGCCTCCTCATGGAACTGCACTTGACCACTGCAATGACTATTACCGATTCGAGATAAGAATAGAAGGTACTTATAAAACTTAACCTACCCGAAAAGCTTCTTATATAAGTATTTATATTTTATAGTGTTATGTTTACGAAACCCTGCAGTTAAATAAATATCCTATCTCAATTTACGTCAACTTAATTTCATTACTAATCAAAATCAGGTTATATTAGATTTTGTTATTTCTAACATTAATAATGTGACCGTCTCTAAGGTAGAAACCTTAACTAGAAAGTCCACTACTAAAAATTGACTGCCACCATCCACCTCTTCTTATCTCCTGTCAAAATTTTCTTATTAAACCACTTTCATTTACGGAAATAAAGTATGATTTCTTTTCGGGTAACTATAATGCCTTGATACTTTATCTAGCATCTATAAACTGGACTTCCTTATTTAAAAACCGTGATATTAATCAAGCAGTAAACTATTTTTATAGTATACTTTTTGATGCTATTTCTAAATTTATTCCCATTTCTACTTTTCGTAAATCTTCTTTTCCTTATTGGTTTTCACCAGAATTAAAAGATCTTGTATTAAAGAAAAAATTAGCTCATAAAAAATTTAAAATAACAAATTCTTCAATTGATTATAACTCATTTTCCAATTTAAGAAGTCAATGTAAACAATTAGTAAAAAAAGTATATTTACATTACTTAAATTCAATCCAAAATTCTATCATTCATAATCCAAATAATTTTTGGCGTTATATTAAAAGTAAGAAATTTAAAGAACTTCCCAGCCATATGTACCTAAACGGTCTATCTAGTGATGATGGTACACAAATTGTAAATTACTTTGCCGACCATTTTTCTAGTGTTTATATTAATAATAAATCTGTTAGTATTACTCCTATTGCACTTAACTCAGTTATCAAATCTTCACAAAGTCTTAATTTTCC